>VDFB02348227.1:0-86789 GCA_007258455.2 Sequoia sempervirens | reverse complement strand
TATGGCTTAATTGGTCCTATTTTGTGTCCACAAGCCCTATGAATGACATTTTTTTGGTTAATACCGACATTCGCCAATGCATAGATGATAATTTAATGATTCCATTGGTGTCCCTGATTTTTGGGTTGGGACTAAAATGCCACCTAGGGCGTCTTAGTCCCCCAAGGCTCTCAGGACCCTGATTTTGGAATCTCTGGATTGGGCCCCTTTTTGGTGTCTGTGCCCCAAGTTTTTAGGACTTGGGACTAAGACACGACCTAGGGCCTCATAGTCCTCCTTGAGTCATTTTCGGGATTTAATTTCAAATTATGGCGGGATTTAGCCTCCTTTATTTAATGAATTCATATGTCGGCTTGGTGTCATATAATTACAGGATATTAAGCATAGATTAGTATAAATACAAGGTCCCTTGATTCATTTCAACCGAAGTCTTTTGTGAGATCTTTTATCATAGCATAATTTAGTTCACAAGAGCATTCAAGAGCATATTCATCAAGCATTTGGAGCCATTTTTAGATGCAAGCATCATGTCAAAGATTTTTCTTGCATCATGTGTGTTGTTGTGCTAACATTTGTGATGTAGGGTTTTGATTCAAGCAAGCAATTCAAGTCCTATCTTTCAAACATTCAAGATCCATATCCATTGCAACCATTGCACACAATTTTGCAGACTTTATAAAGGTTTGGTGAGTTGTAGCATTGCATGTTGTTCATTCACCGTTTCCTTCAATATTTCTATTTCATTTCAAGGTTTAATTACCAACAAGGGGTTTGACCAAGGAAAACCCCCATTCACTAACAAACAAGAAGTTTTTCTCTTTTTGCATATTTGTGATTGCAGATCTAGGTTGTAGACTTGAAGATCACTTGGAGTGCAAAGTTGCATCACAAAGTTGTCATCTTCATGAAAACTCACCTACAGGTTAAATTCGGGAGTTTCAAAACCTAAGATCGAAAAGGAAGCAAGTGTAGACCTTAGAGCTCAGGATCCTGTTCAGAGTTCATAGAAATTCAGAACGGGACTAATACGCCATCTTAGTCCTCCCAGGCTTATTTTTCAGAGATTTTCCGAGATCCGGTTCCAAGATCCGAAGACTTAGTATTTGCCCCAAAAAACAACAGTGAGACTAATACACCATCCTGGGCATCTTAGTCCTCCACAACATGTTTTGACAACTTCTTTACATTTCTAGAATCCTCACAGCATCTCCAGACTTCCCAAGTACACACATACTATCTCCTTGTTGCATAATTTCATCATTTACATCTCTCGTTTAGTTTACATTTCTAGTTTTAGGTCATTTTGCATATCATAGCGTGTTTTCAAACATTTTCTTTTCCAGGCATTTGCTTGGTGGCGAACACCTTAGAACTTAAAGAACCCCCTCCTAGGACCCTTTTAATTGTGAATTGACTCACCTTGAGAGGTTGTTAGTCAATCCAATTGGGACTCCTAGGATATTAGTGAATGGTTGAGTGGAAAAGTGTGATACCATTAGATAACACATTTTCCTATTCATCAATAGATAAAAGGATGTCAAAATGGAAATAGTTGGATGCTTGAAGATGCGCTTAATTTGAGATGTTCTTAATTGTTCTAAATGATCTAATAGTGCCTTCGGGTTTGTCTTTAAATGGGCAATCCTAAGTGATCAATTTAAAAGTTTTATGCCCAAAGTGATTTGCAATAGTCATTATTTTGGATGAGGGTCGATTTGTGGAGGGACGAATTGGGCAATATTCAATTTGGACAGAATTACACTTGCAATAGCATCCATGATAGGAAAAGGGATGGGAGAAAAAATGGGTCCATGCTATTATGGTTAGAAAAGCCAAAGGACAAGGTTGAGGCCGGGTTTGATTGTCTTACATACTACCATTCTTAAATTGCATGATAGGATAATATATTAGACACTCAACTTGCATTAGGGATGATGTCTAGGATAGCGGAAGGGATGGGATTAGAGATGGATCTAGACTACTAAGGTTAGAAAAGAAAAAGGACAAGGTTGGGGTTAGATTTGATTGACTTACATGTTGTCACTCTTAAATTGGACACTAGGACAATATATTTATTGACAAGTCTAAAGCGAGTGCAAGAGGGAAAAGTTTGAATTATGGATTTTTTTGCATATTATTTTATATTATATCATACAATAATATTGAATGCTATGAACTTTTGCATTTTTGTTTCTACCTAAGCATGACCAAATAATACTTATAAGTTTAGAACGTATAGCAACGTTGGTTCCATAATTAATGATGCCATTTTTCTGTTGCAATAACCAAAGGTGAAACCTTGATCACCACCTTTGAGCATGTTGGTTTTATTGCCAAGGATGTTATTTTCCATGTCAATGTTGTGACCATGACCACCACCTAGTTGATTGTGTTGATTCAACCACCAAGGGTCCCTTTGCTAATTATAGTTTTTATATTCCTAATCTATGTTTCTATTTCATTCCCATTATTACCATGTCTATTAAATCTATCAAGAGTGACATTCATACCACTTAAAGTTTAACTATTAAGGGTCCCTTTGGTAGGAATATAGGTTTTCCATTTGTAATCTATGCTCTTACTCTATTGCAGTTATTTTCTTATTTGATATTTTATAAGAGTGACATTTAGACCACCACTTTTGTGTATATTGGTTTTATTTCCAAGGATTTTATTTTCAATGTTATTGTTGTGAACATGACCACCTCCTAGTTTGGAAGTGTTGGTTTTGCCATTTATGGCCTCTTTGTTAACACTACAGATTTTTGATTCCTAATGTATATTTTTACTTTATTTTAATTATTTTATTGCTCACCACATTTTCCAAGAGTGATATCCAAACCTCTCAATGAGGATGTATGAGTATTGAGTGAGATACATTTTCTATGAAAGCATTTTTTATAGTATTTGAAAATTTAAGACCTTTTTTTGTCTTGGAAAAAATTTAAAAAACTCACATTTACAATTAATATTTGAATAAAAACTTTTTTTTTAAAATAAGCTACATCAAAAGAATAATAAGTTGTGATGAAATATAGTGACATGATATGATTTAATATATAAACTTACGAACAACTTTTTTCTTAAGTTTAAAATTTTCTTTACTAAATGCCATAAAATATCGCTCTTTATAATATAAATCATTGAAATGAAAAGTGTAGCTTTGGCATATCTTATAAATCAAGCTATACATTTTGGTTAATTGATCAAAACCTTTTTCTATAAGCTCTTGTTAAGTAACTACATTTTCATCTAAGTTCTCAAGTAAAAACTATTTTACCCTTAAATCATTATACAAACTTTTGATCTTCTTTCTATATCTTTATGGAGCACAAAATTATGTACCTTAAGCCTAAAGGGAAATATGAAACAATTTCCTACTTAACATTTAGAGAAGAGAGGTCGCTAGTTGTTTGATCTAATAAAATTTCAGCAAGGTAATGACATGTAAACAAAACTTAAAATAAGAACAAGAATGGTAGAAATATGACAGGAAGATTGGAAAAAATAACCACACAAGAGCGACACCAATATACCCAATAAAATTACAACAAAGGAAAAAATCAAATGTCCAAAGCACTAAAACTAATGTATTATCAACAACAGAGTTACAATATAATATCAAGCTTTTGCTTCATAAGATATAAACAAATTATAATCTAGAAGAATTTTGACAACATAATCACTACAAATACAAGTGCATAATGCCTCCATCCCAAACATCCAATATGTAGACAAGTCCAAATGCAAAAACTACCAATGGTTTCTTGTTAGAAATTCCTATTACATTGGTGGTTATCAGGGGGTTATTCAGTCAGATGTTGTTCAACTGCATTTCTCCTCTTTATATATGTATTCGTTGTTCCTTGATAATTAATGAAGTATTCACCTTCATATGGTATCAGAGTCGGTGATGATAAAGGCGTTTGATTGGCATTTGATATAAATTTGCTAAGCGCAGGGAGAGGAGGCATGGCGTTGAAATCTGTAGTGAACACGAGGTATAGAGGTGTTGAGGGACTCAGAATCCCACTGAGCGCAGGTTCCACTTTCCGAGGCGAAATATATTCTCACTTGGCCTTTGCTACGTCAGCCAATATGATGCCAGGCCTGTAGAGAAGTGATGGAGAGGCGTGAGAAGAAATAATAACGACTCTGCAGAAATGATTCGGAGCCTACCCTTGCTTGAACGGAGGAGCCTCTACTAAGCATGCTCTCTAGGGTGCCTTCTGATTGGATCTGTCTGAAGGTTGACAAGGAGTTTAATTCTTTTTCATCATCCACAGAGCATGTGTCAAAGCTTCTTGAGTGCGAATGATTGTTAGAGTGTATACTGAAAAAACAAATCCGGTTTGCATTTTCATAAAAGGGACTTAATTTCCCTATATTTTCCCTGATATTATCTGAATGAAGATCGAGGGATCCCAGTATCGGTGTTGAGGAACTACAAAGGGAACTACAAAGCATCATTGCCGCTGAAAATTTTTGCTGGAAGGAGAAAATATAAACGAATTTGCAACAGATTGAAGAAATGTGGAGATAGGGTTTCATTGAATCATAGCGGAGACTGTATTTCTTGAGGTGATTCCCAACGACATTGCAGTATTGAATGGTGACCCAATCAACAGTATTTCAAAAATGGGAGATTTAGCAGCGTATGATTTATAACCCTTTATTATTGCCTGCAAAGTGAGGACTTTCTGTTAGTTTTTCGGTTACAAAAGTTGTTTATATTTTTTTTAGTTGAAAGTATTGAAAGGAAATTATTGATTTGGATGAATATAGTAGGCAATTTTTTTAATGTTGTGGAAGATTCTTTTCAATGAAAAATCTGTTTTTAAAAAAGTCGAATAGAATAGAAGTGAGTTGGTCAAATATCATTGAAGAGAGTGTATTATATAAGATATGAAAAGACAAGTTTAATCTCAAGTGTGCCTTTGTGCACTGGTATGTTGGTGAGGATATGGAAGGAGAATTATACGGAGGCCAAGAGGATGAGGACCAACCAAATCATCCAATCAAGAGTGGGACAATTATTCATTTGCAATATATAAGGATTCATAAATGGATGCATAGTCATTTGAATGCATCTCTTATTAGTGGTAACATGGAGATAAGTTGGTTTGCAAGAGAAGATGTAACTCAAATTATTTTTATGAGTATTGTAAGATTTCAAACAGCTTATATATCTTCCCTGAGATGTACCAATCAAGTAATCCATCTTCTTACTACGGGTGCTTGGGAAAGTGCATTCCAAAACATTAAAACAATTGTTGAGTATCTAGTAGATGAGTTTATCAATGTTGCCAATGGATCTTCAAACAGTTATGCTTGGACTTTTGAGACTATCTTTGCTACACTTGATGAGACCTCCAAAGACTCATCTAAGATACTAAATAATAAAATGTAACAAGATCACATTGGAGGCTAGTGGCATCAGAGGATGGAGGAATTTCTATCATCTCAAGTCAGCTTCTCACTTTGAGATGGTGCTTTGCATGAGAAGCGTTTTTTCTTTCTTTCTTGTTTTTCTTGTTGATGCTGATGGATTTCAAGAATACATATATTGTAAAGTCTGTTTTTTGGAGACAGGTAATGGATTTGGTGTTTAACTCAATATGAATTGTTGTCTAGTAAGTTTATGAGATTCTGAACGAGAATTATACCCTTACGAGGGTCAAGAGACAACTTGATGGAGCCATATGTTTGCAGAGCTCAATATGGATTATTATCGAATAATTTGGGAATCAGTGATTCGAGAGTTCAAGAAAATAGTAGTCCAAGAACTCGGGAATTCAACTCGAAGCCACACCCTTCTGAGGGTCACGAGGCAACTTAATGGAGTTCCACTTGATTTAGGATTTGGTTCTTCAAGGATAGATCTTTTCATGAATTTGTATTTATGTAATTAACAAGTTTTGTTATCTGAGCCTTAGGGGGGGCTCTTGGCAAGGTGAATTTTGAGTTTTCTAGGGTACATTTACAAGAACAATGTAATAAGGGGGGAATGTTAGAAATTCCTATTATATTGGTGATTATCAGGCAGTTATGTAGTTAGAAGTTGTTCAATTGCATTTCTCCTCTTTATATATGTATTTGTTGTTCCTTCATAATTGACGAAGTATTCACCTTCATTTCTAATATCATAGGTGAAAACCATGACCCAACTTTGGGCACCCAAGTTCATAGCCAAGATTTTAACTAATGAATGCATCTCTAAGAATAATATCTAACTCTCAAATCAAGAAGTCCATCTACCAAAGTTGGGTGTTGCATTTTGGACTTATTCAATTTCTTCAAAGATTCTCTTGCACATGGTAAACTAGTCAAAAAATTTCCATGGCCTTTTGTAGTCCATTTTGTCACTCTCTCCTACATTCTCTTATGTGTTATAAGTTTTCTTATACATCTTACAATGTCATAGTTGCCTTACACATCTTACATGACATAGATGATGTTGCATGGATCATAGTATAATAGCCAATTAGCATTATATAATTCCAAAGGGATCTTGAGATTCCTTCCAAGTGGAATTCTATTTTCTATGTGGACCCATACTTCCAACTAATTATGATATGAAATAAATATTATGTCCACCAAGATTTAGAATGTATACAACAATCACCAATATTGATACTTTTCCCCTTTCATTTTATGTCACTCTAGACATTCAATTTTAATACACAAATTGATTATTTCGGTGCACTCATTGATGACTCATTCCAACACTCATTTATGCCATGCTTCTCTATTCAAAATTTGTCTAACCTAGTTTGCATTAATCTACTTATTCTAGACAAGATTACAACTATGATTTTATTCCCTCGACAAAGCCATTATCATAATTCTTTCCCCCTCTTCCAAAATTTGAATTCATGCATTTCATGGACAACAATCTTGGCATTTGACCATTATCTTATAGCATGGGTGCTGAAAATATGGATGCTTCTATGGTCTATAAAGACGTCATTCTAGGACTACACATCATTAAACAATCATGAATTAGATACCACATAAGTATTGAAGAACATTTCTCTATTGTGGATAATCAATCACTAGTTGTCCTTCGTAAATATTTGTAAGAATTACAAAAGGGTTAAGTATCATATAAGATTTGATTATTCATAATTACAAAAAAATGGAATACTTAGGAACTAATTATCTATCCTATTTGCATAATGAAAGAGATCTCAACCTCAAATAATAATGACCAATATAATGACTATTTCATTCATTATTCTCAATTTATAATGAAACATACCTCATCTATTTACAATAAAATAGAGGTGGATGTTATGATTTCTAATTTGATAACTTGATAATATTTACACGACTTTGATACCATATTACATTTGATTATCTATAATTTACCTAAGAAGCAAAAATTATTAAGAACTAATTATCTAGCTTTTTTGTTCAAAGAAAGAGAGACAAACTCAAATAAACAATGATTAAAGTAATGGTTATTCCATTCACTATTTTCACATTTACAATAAAACACATCTCCGCTATCTACAATAAAATATAAATGGAAGTTATCAATTCCAAATTAGCTCTATAGGAATAAAACATTATTATTTGAGTAAATTGAATAAAATGGTTGAAATAAAAAATTACACCAACAACCCCCCATAGGTGCAACTTAAGAAGGAAAATAAAAGCAATGAGCCTTGAAAAGCAGTACCGTATATAAATCCTCACCCCCTTACACCCCGCTCCCCTCCCCCAACTAAAGAGAGATGCCCTAGAAACAACTTACACGTGTTGTAGTAGATGAAGAAGGTTGAAGCAAACTATGTCCATAATGATTGTTGAGATAGGTACCCTTGCATCAGTAGAAAGAACTCTCATGTTGTATGTCTATTGAATGGCCACACAAAAGGTGGAATGAAGGGAGAAAAGATGAAGATCTTTGGAAAATGTTTATATTTTCTCGTTGCCTATGCATGAAATGTGATTGTATTTAATTAGTAGACTCAAGTGCAATTGCAAGATGCATCATCATGAAAGCATGTAGAGGTGAACGAGAGTGAACAAGAAGCTGATGAAGTTTGAGGAGAGTGAATAAGAAGGTGGTGAAGTTTGAGGAGAGTGGTCATCAAGGAGGAGAACAATATCCTTGGTAGCATTATAAAGATATGAAAGGTGAGATTTTACAAGTATTTGTGAGATGTCTTATAAGTATTAGTCAAACGTGGCAAATCTTCTTGACATGAGTTAACTTGTTGAAGAGTCATTAGAAACATTTATAGAAGTTGTGATCTTTGTAGAAGCAATAGGATGAGGAGGAGGAGGATATATCGCTATAGTTATCTTTGTAACATCCAAAGGTGTAAGGGTATCCAAAGAAATGTTAGAGTAATCATGCATTAGATTATTATCCTAATTTATTCTCATGCACTTAAGATAAACTTATGAGTGATTTACTATGTTAATTAGAGATCTATTATTAGATCATTCTGTCTCATTGCATGAGATATTGACACTTGTCGTGATCTAATCCCTTTCCCTTTTAGGATTGCTCCTATATAGCACTCAACCCTCATTGTATTATCATGCCTTTGATAGAACTCTCAACCTTTGAGGACTCTTGTTTTCCTTGAAGTTTCTTGAGGTTCTTCTGTAGCTTTTTCTTGTTGAGGAATATTGCATATATTGTTTGCAAATCTCTTGCGTGTAAGGTGTCTTTGTTCGTTGTTTGATCCTGAGTGTTAGTTTTTATGATCAGATGTAATGCACAGAAAATTAATTCAAAATCAGGCACAATAACACAACAGATACCCTTTGAAAACCCTCCTCCCCCAACAACATTTATCCCGGTGCTGGCTTCATTTAGCTCTTCTTCCACTTTTCAAATTAGGGGGAGGCTAGAGTAAGGAAGCTAGAGTAGGGAAGCTAGAGTAGGGTAGGGCAGAAGCGGATAATCGAATAAATGAAGCGGATAATCTATCCAATTATTTAGGCCTCCCCGGAGAATCTATCCAATGAAGAGGCTCCGTAGGGGTGGTCTCTACAACTATAAAGCCCTATTATCAACGGTCCTCCTTATTCTAGCAGGCTAATGCCATTAAACCCCACCCTGCTTGGAGGCAATAGTTCCAGGAGGCAATAGAATAGCTAGAATTCCGGGTGGCTCTTCTATCTCCTCCCACCCTAAGGGGGGAAATTCTAGTGAGGGCTAGCCTTTGTTTTCAAACAAACACTTCAGTTGCTAGAAACGACATCTTTCGTCGAACAGATTCTCTACGTAACATGCTTCAAAAACGAGAACAAATTTCAATCGAAGGCCAACAAAACAACTACCGTCAGAATAGTAGGGCCCGATAGGGGCACTACTGAGCCGGGGCCCGGGAAGCAGGGTGGGGAGCTACTATAGTTGCAATAGACGACAATAGTTCTCTGGCCCCCTACCATTTTATAGGACGTATAGAATCTGCAAGAGAAAGAAAGAAACTATAGGCCGGGTTCGACAACTAAGTAGGGCAAACAACTTTCTAACGGACTTATGGTAGCTTCTCCACCCACCCCAGTTTTCTGGCCCCCTACCATTTTATAGGACGTATAGAATCGAGCCTTGGCGAATAGTAGGGCGGGAGGGAGGTCGAATATTTTCCACCCACTCGATTCTAGCCCTTATTATAGCAAGCGCATCCATAGCCCCTAAAATTTTATGGTAGGGCACTGATTCATAGGACAACATTTTAGAATATATATTCATACTCAACCGGGGGCTCCTGCGTTTCTGGGTGGGAGGGAGATGTTGCGCTTCGCCCGAGCTTCAATGCTTTGCCGGGAGAGGAGAATCAGTCGAATAGATAGAGGCCCTTAGCTTTATTTATGGCGGTTACAACATAAAGCAGCAAATTGATCGTTTCGCAGAATTCTCCCCGGGGCTTCATTCATTAATTAGCCTGCTAGAATAAGGAGGAGAAGTTGGAATCGGTTCCTAACTTGTTTGTTTACTTTGAAAGAAATGGAGGATGTTATTTCCAACCGGCACAGGGGTCACCCAGTTCCTCTCTTCTCTCCACTATTCGTTATTACGTCAATGAGATACTGCTGACCTTGCTCTTCATCGAGATGGGGATTTGAGCCCCTGCAGGCATCCGACCGACAGAGCTATGAGTTATAGGAATTTGAATTGTACAATAATATCGGCCACCCGCAGCTATTTCCGTCATCCATTCCATTGGTGGTTCGACTCCTCGACTTGTGTACATATCCACTCTACTTTCAATAATCGACATCTCTGGACAGGTAGCGGGCATCTCATTGAGAGGAGAAGTGTTCATTCCTCAGTCGGTTTTGCTAGGATCTCCGGCCTGAAGAGCCCCTTTAGTTGGACCATCTATGTCTATCTACTTCCCACCAACCGTTTGAAGGAACCTATCAGCGGTTCTTTGGAGCATTGTTTTTTGCGAACATTCAGACGGTCGAACCCTCAGAAGACAGACGGTTAGGGACAAAAGCTTAGATCAATGTCAATCCCGAACAACTTTTAGCCCCCCATCCCCACACCCCATAGAATAGTAGGGGCCCACCCCAAGGCCCCTTAGAATAGTAGGGGGATAGTGGGGTTGGTGATAAAAGCAACTTTCAATCTTGATTTCTAGGAATGAGCCCCATGCGTACACCTTACCCCCCATGCCCGGGGGAAGGTCGAGCAAACCCTGATAGAGGTGGGAAGATTGGAAGGAAGGAACTATTCGAAGAACCAGGGTGGGGGGGCACCTACTATTCTAAAGGCCCCTACTATTCTAATGGGGCGACCCTCATATTTCTATGGGGGCTGTTGGGGCTTTCGACTCCTCTCCTTCTCTGTCTGAATCATGTGTCCAATAGTACCACCCAGGCAGATGTACTTGAATTGAAGAAAGAGAGATATTGCTAAGCCTACTAGAATTCATTGAGTCTCCCCGCCTTCCTTCCCTTTCAATCCTTCCTTCTAGCAGTTCCTCTCCCGGTGTTTCTGGTTGGAATCGCCCAGATGGAGGAGACCCGAGAGATCTAATGGAGTTCCCGTTTTGAAGTGGGTACACACAAGTCCTCGACTTAACAGATCAGATCCAAAGAAGCTGG
Organism: Sequoia sempervirens; assembly: GCA_007258455.2. NCBI lineage: Eukaryota > Viridiplantae > Streptophyta > Pinopsida > Cupressales > Cupressaceae > Sequoia > Sequoia sempervirens. The sequence continues at coordinate 75,710 of VDFB02348227.1, read as the reverse complement.
TCCACTCGTGATAGCCATTGGTTGGTGAAGTCGTTGACCCAGTTGCCGAGAAGGGGTAGGGTGCAGATAGATTTGTTGAATTCTGGCCCCCTACAATTCTATGGCGTTTGTTTGATCCCAACCGTTTTTTGGGAAGTACCAATTGGAAGGTAGGATCGAACCCCTTCAGCTCCAATATGACCGGGGGAGGCAACGAAGCTGAAGGGTGGTTCAAAGGCCTTTGGCTCGAATGGATTTCAATGATCGGATCTCGCTCTCAAAGGCACTCTTAGGAACAAGACAATTGCTACCAATCGCCCGCTATTGCAAATCTCTTGCGTGGAAGGTGTCTTTGTTCGTTGTTTGATCCTGAGTGTTAGTTTTTATGATCAGATGTAATGCACAGAAAATTAATTCAAAATCAGGCACAATAACACAACAGATACCCTTTGAAAACCCTCCTCTTGAGGGAGAAAAACCCAGCAACAAAGGTCTCTCTATTATATAAAAATAATGGCAACAAGTCTCTTTACAATGAGGCCAATCTCAAGGCCAATAATCAGCACCTTCACAAGATGCAATGATAGACAAATAATCTACACTTCTTTGCAACTCAAATCTGCTCTTGAAGAGTTCACAATCTGCTCTTGATGACTTCACAATCTGCACTTGATGAATTTGCAATCTGCTCTTGGTAATTCGCACTTGAGAGAAGAGAAGAGACTTAGAACTTGCTTTTCATAGAATGAATGGAATGAACTTGTATTTATACCATTTGGGAGAGAGAGGTCGCACCTCTTCATGCAAGGTCGACCATCATAAAAATATAATTACAATTAATAAAATGCAAGTTACAAGGAAGGTCAGCCAAGATAACAATTACAATGTTGCCATGTGAAGCGCCTCTTCACATTAAATAATCACTATTAAATAGGGAAGTATGAAGCCCAAATCTACAATAACATCAACACTGAGTCTCATGGTTTGTGGTTTTAAATCATAATTCTAATAGGAAACATCACCAAATGGATGGAGGTTCAAGTGAATCTCTAGAAAACTGGTTTATTATGGTCCAAGCATTATTATGGTTCAAGTAAAAATTCTAGAAAAATTTACTCAAAGAACACCTAAGTAATGACAAGTATTTCTCCAAAATGGAATTTAACTAACTTAAGTACATGTGCTTTGACACCCTATAATATTTACACAACTTTGATAGCATAGAATATTTGGTTACAAATAATCGCTTAGGAATCAAATGTATAAGAATGAATTATTTAATCTATTTTCTTAAAAAAGATAAACTCAAATCACAACGAACAAGATAATGACTACTCCGTTCATTATTCTCACATTTATAATGAAACACTCTCTCTACTTAAAATAATAAATTAGAGGTGGAAATTACCAATTTAAAATTAATAACTAGAGTTTGGACTAACCTATTTAAATTGATTGGCTTTAAAGTACATAGATAGTTGGAAGTTGCAACTTCCAACCACTTAGTTGACTATTAAGAAACATATATTTATTAACTTCCTAGGAATAAAATAGAATTACTTATAAAAAATTCATAAAAGAGATGTTTTAAAATATTACACCAACTTGATATCAACAACAATCAATCTCTTAACAATCAATAAGTGAAATTTATATTGTTAAAGCACATCTTTAGAACATTCTCCAACACAATCACTCATCAATGTTATTGGGTTTCAATAAGAAAGAATTGAAACAATTAACTCATTGAATTTCATTGCAACCTCATATTGGCATTTATTGTTACTTGTAATTGTTTTTACTTTTATTATTGACTTGATTTTAGGGGTTGACCAAGGTACAAGGAAGACCAAAATTTCAACTCTTGCATATCAAGGCCCATGATACACCTTAGCATCACCATTGTTTTACTTTTCCTTACCTTAGATATCATTAGACAAACATGTTTTATAGGTGTTGAAGATCAATTTTTGTTTATGATAGAATCATACAAATTAGGATAATATCATGACATTGGAAAGGATCATTTTGCGATTGCATTCCAAACTTTTATTTCTCTAATTTTTATTATCTAATATTGTTTTTGATCTAAAATAAAATATCATTTTCTCAAGTATAAGATTATATTGTAGGAATTGGTTGGGTATTTGCCCCCCTATAAACTTAGTGTGCCTGGTAAACTTTTTTCATGTGACCGGTGACAGTGCGACACACCCTCGGATACCACGGGGATGATGGGGAGACTAGACCTTGTGACCTCTTACCTGCAACACGATGCTTTAGCCAATCGAGCTAGGCCCACCGCCCCTTTTATCCTTGTTCTTCATCCTCATTAAATTTATTAAATTAAATTTAGTCTTTATCCTTTAGCCTTTGAAAATTAAATAAATGTAAAACTATTCATTTAGTTTTCCCTTTTCCACTTTAAATTCCACTAGTTAATTAAAACCAATTAATTAACTAGTTAAACTCTTACAAATGCTTAATTGTGATTAATTTTATTAATCACATCCTAATCATATTAATCTTAAAAGGCTATGATAAAATATTTACCCCCCATTTGAGGGTCATCCCACAATAATGGGTCGCAAACTTGGGACATCAAATTTTTGATCTTGGATGCAAGTAAAACTTAAAAACACTTTTGTTTGAATGTATGCCAAAAAGTACCTTCGTTTGAAGGTTGAAAATGTAAACAAACTTTCGAATGAAGGTAATTTCCAAAAATGGAAAAATGGACCTTCGAACAAAGGTCCCTTTTTATTCCTTTTTTGGAAATTTCTAGACAATGAAAAAAAGGTGGCCTTTGAACGAAGGTTCAAAAGTTTTTTTACATTTTTTTTTGTGGGAATGACATACCTTCGAACAAAGGTCCTTGAATACCTTTGAATACCTGCGAATGAAGGACCTTAAGTAGACACTTTGAATGTTTGGTTCGAATTTTCTTTAAAAATTATAGTTTTAAACCTTGGGTTGGACCTTCAATGGAATTAACTTGACAAGATAACTTGCAAGATCGTAGTCTTCAAAATGAACTTTCCAACAAGTATAATTTTTAATACATTTTTTATTTTATTATGTATTTATTTTCTTTTATTGAACATAGGTTTTTCATCAAATATCAAGTTCTTTGTTCTACACATGTAGAAAAATAGTAAAATACTAAAATTTATCCAAAAAGTATCTGTGCACCCAAGTATTGATGTCCTTGTTTCAACAATTTTTTTGAATTTTGATATATAGGAAACAAGTTATGGACTACGACATACACCTATGTACAAATTATAATTACCCATACTTAAAAATTAATTAAAAAATATGCAACAAAAACTTATGAAAAAATATCCATACACTTGATATTGATATTACAAATCTATATTTTAAAAATTAGAATTTATCCTTTCTAAAATGAAAGTTACGCATTACGATATAAACATCAGTTTTTTAAAATGTTGTTTACTATAAAAATAAGTTATTAAAAGTTACATAAAAAAATCACAATTTATTTCAAAAAAATTAAAAAATATATATTTAAAATTTACACAAAAATTTATCACAAATCACAAGTTCGCATCATCCTCAAATTCTTAACGATTTAGTTGCTATAGGTTTCATAAAGTGATGATTTAGTTAAAAATGTTGATTTCAATGTCCTACTTTGACCAAAAAGTGGGACTCATTATTGTGAGATTATACCATTGATCAAGAAAATTCTCACCCTCCATTTAGCCCACACAACTCTCACATGTGTGAAAAGTCACATGTCTCCCTTCACTCTTCCCCATGTGTCCTTGAGGAGACACTTGTCACCCTTTCTCTTCCTAGTGTGCCCTTACACTTGTGAGAGGACACGTCTTCTTTCTTTTCTTCCCAAGCTATGCTCATACATGTGTGAGAGACACTTGTCCTCATCCTCTTTTCCTTGTGTCTTCATAGGTGTGAGAGGAAAAATGTGACATAGATCTCTTTTCAATGTGTCTTCATACATGTTAGAGGACTCATCCTCCACTGTAGGATTTGGTCAAACAAATCCACTCTCTTGATCTTTCCTCAATCCTCTCCTCTCCCAAATCCATCAATCTAATGATGCCACTTAGCATATTCCTCAACCTTAACTTCTTAAAAATCCTCCACCATTTATCTTCAAATCAAATCCTAGCCCGTGATCAATTTGTCTTCACGTTTATAAATGAAAGGCTCTCCAATCCATTTACATAATCTCTTCATATGCTATCTACAAGCTTCCCATTTAAAGAATATTTCTCTATTGAAAAGTTATGTTGTAGGTTTGAGAAGCACCCACATTCCACCATCAATTCATTAACAGATAGATGTGCATCAAGAGGATCCATGGAGGCAATTGAAGGCTTCTCAAGTTAATCTAGGTTCACACTCAACCTCTTTTAGCTCAAATGGGGGTATGATAAAGAGCAAGGTACAAGATCTATTTCTTGCATTTGGGTCATTATTTTTCATCATATGGAACTTGTATGATCTGATTAGTCATACTCAACTCCTAAATCTAGATTGATATTGTATGCACATAAACTCTTCCTAGTACAATCTTGTCCAACATCAACTAAATAATTAATTTATTTAGTTAATCTAATTTTATCAGTGTATTCCCTCACACATAATCAAATAATTATCCTATTTTTCATCTCACATGACTAAAATAATTAAATAATTTTATTATTTGATCAAGGCTATTTTCACTCCACCTTTCCAAAAATAAAGGAGCCACTAAAAGCATTGTCTCCCACATTCCTATTATTGCAATAACTTACTATTTTTAGTAAATGCAATTCTACCTTTCATTTTTAAACAAACTCAATAATGGCCTTTCATTCTCTCCTCAATCATAGGAAATCCCTCTCATCCAATCTCCACCATTGATCTTCTCATCACATCCACACCATCCATCATTCCTACCCAAAATTATAAATTGACCCACTATACTATGTATTTTATCCATTTTTATGCTAACTATTTATTGTCAAAACATATAACTTTTGTGTAAAAGAACATCCACATCTCAATCGACTTGGAGCAAATCATACTTGCAACAGAGTTTTTTTGTAACGTTTGTTTTGTATGCTCTGTTTTAGTTTAATTTCCATGCTCTATCTAAGGTTTGCTATAGTTTAGAATAAGAAGCTCTTCATTTAAATTTATTTCTTACTTTGATTTCTAGATTAGTACTTACATACATTTTCACATTTAATTAATTAAATCATTAGAACATTTTAAATATTTTTGAAAGATAATTTTATGCCCCTTTTTGGTTATAGCTTTATTACCAATAATTTAAAGGGACAAATTTCTCGCCAAAGCTAACCTAGCCTCATTGGTCTTTGATGATTTATACTTAGAAATAATTTCTTGTTGTTAGACCAAATATGATAGAAACAAGTTGTGTGGTTGTATGGTTTGATTTTATTATATTCTAAAGTGTTTTATATTACTCTATTTAATAGAGAACAAACTTTGAGAAGAATCTTTTATCAGATCATTTTTTATAAAATGATTAAGAAAAGGTAATAATTAATACAAATTAACTATTGTGATTGAATAACTCACTTACATAAATATCTAGGGTAATTATATAAATAAATAATTAAATACTTAATTACCTTCGTTTTAAATGAATCAAGGATGTAACAATAAATATAAATATAAAATTATTGAATTTAAATTTAATTAAATACAATATTTAGTTTGAACTTTGATGATGGAATATATTATTGAAGATCCCAAAAAATAGATATGCTAATGTGTTGAAAATTATGGCCTTGTCCCAACTAATGCTTCAAAATTTGTAAAACTATTTGTGTTTCACTCTAGTTCAATTCCACACAAGTAGAATTGATCTAGCATGTAAATTGGAATCTAGACCTATAGAGGTGAATCGGCAAGGGATGAAAAATTGCAATAGATTTTCCTTAGCTCATTGTACTTGTGTTTGAAGTGTGGTGCTATCTAAAGACACCATATGGGAACTTGCCAAGGGTTATTTTCTTAGTCAATCCCCCAAGTGGACCAATTCAATGACAAGAACAACAATCGAAGATAACATGCAAACATACAATATGCTTAGGATGATTATGTATGCTTATGATAGAATTAGGATGCTTTAGGATTTTGCTATGATGCTCTCATGGGAATTCTATTCTAATGATTTCTAGGTGATCCTTGCATGATTTCAAAATGAATTGATGAATATCCTAAAGATGCAACACTAGGATGCTTTATGATTCTGAGATGAAGCTCTCATGTGAATGCTCTTCTAATGATTTATAGGTGATCTTTGCATGATTTCAAAATTAATTGATGAGTGTCTTAAAGATACAACAATATAGCACACAAGTCCACAAAAATGTGCATTGGGTCAGCTCACAACAAATAGTGAAAAGTTCAATAAGTTTTAAATTTGAATTTTAAATTTTAAACATTTGAAGTTAATATTTATGAATGTGAATGTGACCTAGGCCATTTCTATGCTTGCGAATATGATATAGGGTAGTGAATGGGGGATCTAGGGACCAATTTTAGGGTTTTATAGGACATGCACATCATGAGGAGCATATGCTTAACAAGGGGAGAAAAAGAAGACATAAAAACAAGATTGCTTCATAAACACGAAATCATTTCCAACCAAATTATTAGATGTATCGTCATGATGGATCATGCCCAAAGAAAGGGTATAATTGTTAGATAGCCTTTGTTCATCGTTTACCATTGGTAAGGAAATAGAGGGATCTATACTTACATAAAGTATATTTTAAATCTGAATACTAGATGGAAATGTTCATTTAGCTCATACATCAATTGGAAAGAAGGTTAAATCCTATAGAGCAAAGCACTATGTGGGCTTGAAATTATAGGTTCACCAAAACATAGGGCGATAAACACTCACTAGCATAGTTTGACTACTTTTTGAGCACTTGTGAGTTTTAAAAACTAAGGGTTTTTTAAATTTTATTTTAACTTGTGAGTCTTGCAAAATGAGTTTTCTGTGAGTTCTACCCTTCAAGACTTGTGTGATACAAGAGTAAAAATTGTGCTATGCAAAATGCAATTTTAACATGGAAAATATGTGTTTTGGACATTGAAAAATATGATTATTGCCTTTTAATCCCTACATGCACATAGGGAAAGATCACACCAACATTTGAGCATTCTTGTGTGAATTTAGAATGAATGTGATTGTTGATTTTGAGAAGAAAACTATGGAGGGTGTACATGTAATATAAGCAAAAGAGATTGGATTGGATAACATCAATGTAGATGATGTCGAACATGAGACAAAGGAAGAGTTATTCCCATTTAGGGCCTAGGAGGTTCTCTCTCCCTAATTTTTCACTATAACAGGGAAGAGGAAATTATAATTTCTTGTAATTTGTAACTTGCATGGATTTGTAATTTATGATGATGATTTTTAATGACGATTATCATAAATTCCCACTGGTTATTGTTTGGTTGTTGTATTTGCATGATGATGTGATTTTGTACTCAATTTGTATTGAAATCTAAGAGAAAACTTTTTTCCAACATTTTATATTCATTTGATACATTTTGTAACTTTAATTTGTATAGAATTTAAGCCTTCTTAAGAAATTTAAGTATTTTTTCAAGTTGTTGAGTATTGTCAAGTTGAATTTTTTTGGTCTACCAAGCCTAAGTAAACAAACTATGCTCAATATAAATAATTTAACATATCTATTTTATTGATAAATCGATCAAATATAAATCAATTGTAAAGTGAATTTGAGTTGAGAAAAAAGATATGCAAATAACAATGAGATTGATTGTGAGTTGTTTAGCTCTAGTTTCACTTATTGCGATTTTATCCTAGGACTGACTCATATTTTGTGACTAGTGTGTTGAAACTCAAATTTGACATTGGAATGATGCGTATATGATAAAAGGTGACTAATATAAACTTTTCTAGTGGTTGGGACTAATTCTTGTTTGTGATCTAGTTCTCATAGTGCAGTCATGTCCTTTTGGCATGATGACATATTTCAGACACAATTTTGTCATGTGTGTCTTGTAATGCCCCGCCATGCAAACCCCAAAGGACCACAGAAACAACAAATTACCACACAATTTTTTTTTTGAAAGGACAACAATTCATAAGATAAACATGAACATATATTGTATATAAAGCAATTATACAATCACAATGACCATTACGTCCTCTGGGGTACATGAGATGGCATCACGAAGTCCTAAAACTAATACCATAATGATAACGAACAAATCAATATTACATAAAGATAACATCCAACCATCCATGAAAAAGATACATATAGCATTTTACTAATAGTTCAATATGCCAATTGTGGAGTATATTTCCACAGATACAACACCATTTAGAATTACACAATGTGAAACAAAGTCTCATAATAGTACCAAGCGTCAATATACATTTCAAGCATGATAAGCATCCAACAAAGACCATAAATTAAGGTCAAAGCTTACATTCATTAAAATGATAATAAAAGTTACATTGTACATGAGTGATAGTGATACAAAAGTGTTCCCCAACAACAATGGGAACAATACAATAAGATAGAATGATACAACTGGAAAGGTGAATACAAAGTAATAAGTCTGGCTCAGACTTGGGTACAATCCTGGAGTCACCACAAGAGGAACATATCTGCACAGCTCGATCCTCGGCTGGGGACCCAATGGGGTGCATAGCACGTTCCACCCGACCACGTGGACTCGAAAGTCCACCCCCCGTGCTAGGAGTTGACAAGAAAGATCCCAAAACCGCAATCCAAAACAATCAAACGAACCAATAGCAAACCAGACTCCACAACAAGGATATCATCAACATAAGACAACGAACCACAACATTGCCATCACTTAGCCAAAGCAAAATAATGAAAAGTCCAACATAACCAAGTGTCAAGATTATAGCTCAACAATAAATAACCATAAGAGGTGCCAACAACAATAGGATCCAAGCCTTCAAATTAAATTACAATATCAACCAACAATAAATATCAAGGGCACCTTTCATTAACATCAATCAAGTTTCCATGAGGCATGTGTGCAACACTAAAAGATAAAACTTGGAGGCTTCAACAACAATCACCAAGAACCAATTGCCTCAACAACATCAACAATTAAATCAACACTCCCAGAGGCAACCAAACAAGGGAACATAAACGGGTACTGTAGGAGAGTGTCATCGCATGGCCTTACATGGATTATCCAGGCAACCTATCACAAGGTACCGCCTCCATCTATGGTTATCCAGGCAGCCTATCTCAAGGCACGTGATGAAGGATGCAAGGAGCTTAACATACTTAGCTGGGATGGGTTTCAATCCCCCGTCAGAGGAAAGGGAGAATGTTCTGAGAGATGTGAACCATTTCCAACGTTTAAAACAGGGACAGTGTTCTTGTGCTGCAGCTGAGACAGGTCGACAAGGGAATCAGAGATATTAATTAAAATTAATACACCCTCCAAAGTCTAAATTCTACGGCTGCGATAGGTTGCCAAATCACCGGATAGAGTGAAGATTTCATGTTGCATTTGATGCATCCAAATTGTGAAAATAATAACATCCAATCTAAGCCTCTGCTCCATGATTTAAAATAAATAATTAAGAATATCTATAACACCCTAAAAAGGTAAGACCTTCGATAGAATACTCAAATGTTTTTGCAAAGCAAAGTAATGGCGAAGTCTATGCCACCGAAGGAAATTAAAAATATTGCATATTGCATAACAAAAAGGTAAATATACTCACAACCCAGGAGGTCAACCGAAGGGACATTATGAAGAAAAGGACTCACTTAAACCATGACCTGTGACTTACCTCAAGATTCTGCACGAAGTATGGCGCTGGAGTAAAATGTGGCTTTGGAAACTACTCCCGGGACATCAACACCCGCTGCCCATTAATGTGCAATCTTCTCCTCTGCACTCAACTGCTAAGGCGTCTCCTCTCCCTGCCCTCCAACAAACGTATTTTTCTCTGGCAGACAAAATGCGGAACATAGACAAAGGCGTGTGCACTGTTTTGCAAAATGCTTCAAAGAAATGTGGTCTTACGAACTGCCATGGTTGGAGGATATGCACATAATTAGAATGGGCTCAAGAAGCTTTCCAGCAAATGCAATCGGCAGGTATAGAGCCAAATTCCACCCGACTTTTACAACCTCCTCCCTTCCTTTTTTCGATTCTGCCCCAAACTGTGTCATGCTAAAGGGATGTCGTCTCCCCCAATGTCCAGCTGCCTTTCCCAAATTAAGCATGCAGAAGAAGGATGCAAAGACAAGGCATGTGGCAGCAGGAGAGAATTCATGAAGCCAAGTGGAGGTAAGTGGCGGGTGAAGATTTAAGCTTCTTGTAAAAGTTTATTATTACATCAATTTTATATATATTTATATATGTATATTTGTTCTTACTTATAATACCCATAACATTGGTGATGTCATTTAATCATAAAATTCCTCTAATAACAGATTAATCAATAATTTAAGTTCATTAATAAATAATGAAAATACAAATAAGATTTATTATTTTTTTATATATATTTTCCTTTTCTTTTATTATTATTATTATTATTATTTGATTTGTATTTATTTAAGAAGAATGTGTATCTTGAGAATGATATTCCTTAATGCCCTTTTACCTAAAATTATCTAAGTTACATATGCTAACATGGTTTAAGTGATAGTATTGAATTCATACAGTCAAAGCCTTATGTATTCAATACCGACTATTAAACACTTGTTTGATAGCCTTTCTAGGATGGTGCCATGGCAATGAAGTTTCATGAATAATAGTACTAATAATTTAACTTTCGAAGTGTTTGCAACGTTAAAGATATGAAATATTTAATTTAATATAATGATGGCACCAATTTTTGCAAGATCTCACAAGTCGCAAACACACAACTTACTCATATGACAGGAAGGACCAAAAGCGAAGGGGCACTACATGTCTATTGTCTTGAGAAGCTTGTTCAGCTTTGGATGTACTTATGTTTGAAAAAATGGTGTTGAGAAACACCTTGAGGAGATTTTTATAGATAAATGGAGTTCCTTTCAACCTAATTTGTATTGAGTTTTGGGAATAGGGATGAAAGGGGGTGACAATATATGCTTTCGTGATGTGGATGGCAAAGGAGGACATGATGCATTTTTGGGACAACAAAGGATGATATGCCATTTTTATTAGATGATAGGTGATGACAATTAAAAATAGGAAAAAATTATAAAATATAAGAAATTTAAATTATTCAAATTAAGGAATTCATCATATACATTATAGAACCATATGATTACATAACATTGGTGTCGAGTTGAGAAGTCACACAAGATCAAACACAAATTAACAAAATTTCATTGCTTTCATTAATAATGTGTATGTGTTATATAAAAATTACAACAAAATGCCCAAAGGATGCAAGTTACAATTGCAAAATTATAAAAACATAAAAATCTGTTGCTACACCTAATCTTCATATGGTAACACTACATCAAAATTGGAGTTTCCTAATATAAGGGACAACCACATGGTACACCAACTAACCCCTCTTGTATCTGCTCATCAATTTGTGTGGCATCTTTGAGATTGACATCCCAACATGTGACAAGGTTTTGAGGATACTCAAAGAGAAGTTCGACCCTGAAATCTTGAAAGGCACTATGCACATCCTCCAATTTCTTTTATTGTCTAGAGGTGAGTATGTCCCTCTTGATCTAGATTGAATGAAACTCTACATGGATTGATTCATTACTATAGCAAATCAATTAGAATTCTTGTGAAAGGAGATGAGTGGAAACTATCCTCGACTTTATGGAATCTTTTCCATGCCATGTTTTCCATTCGATAGGGTCATTTTGAGCTAATGTATCCATCTTGAAGTCTTGAAAGGCACCATGCACATCCTCCAATTTCTTTTATTATCAAGAGGTTCAAGTATGTAACTCTTGATCGAGATTGAATGAAACTCTATGTGGATTGATTCATTACTATAGCAAACGAATTAGAATTCTTGTGAAAGGAGATCAATGGAAACCATCCTCGACTTTATGGAATCTTTGCCATACCATGTTTGCCATTCAATAGGGTCATTTTGAGCTAATGTATCCATATCTGCCCTAGCCTCTATTTTCTTGAATGTTGGACGGGCCCAAGATTAACAAAGGAAATGTATTCTTGTTGAAGTAAAGTTGCTTCCTCAATGGTTTACTTTTTTTAAGGGCCTTCATGAACCCTTCTTTCACCTCTTCAACATTAGGAAGCACTTTACAATGCCTTGGTGTACACAAGTTTTAAAGCATGGGCTACCATATGAAGCATAGTCTTGATGTGTTCCATTTTCATATGAAGCATAGTCTTGATGTGTTCCATTTTCATATGAAGCATAGTTTTCATGTGTTCCATTGTTACATCATAATGGGCCTAATATGCTTCTCATCTAATTGCAAATCAAGGTTCCTTTTATGTATAGTTTGCTTCATCTGGCCAATCATGCCTTAAATAAGGGTTCTTGCTATGAAATATCTCAAATGTTCCCAAGACTAAGTATGTATCACTGCACTTGATCACCTATATAGCGGGTGAGATGAAAGTACAAACTTATCTACAAATAAAAATATTCCAAAAATAATAACTCACTTATGATTTAAAATTAAAACTTAAAATTTAAAATTTAAAATACAATAAAGGTAAAAAAATGATATAGTAATTTATCTCAAAGTGGACCATCAATCATCATCAAGGATCTTTTTCTATTCTTCCCTTTAGTTTTGCTGGCCTTTGACCATCTACCCAACTCAACATTAACCATCATTAATTTTGTAGAGCCTCTCTTACCTCAAGAATTGTCTCTAACAAGATCAAGTAACTAGCATATATACTATCCAGAGGATTGAGGGATTCCTTATTCAAGTTTCTTTTGAAGGGAGATAGTGAGGTTTGATGGTTGCAAATGAATATTTGTACATCTCTAGAATTTTCCACCACTATCTTCACCTAATATATCTTCCCATGTCTTCCAAAGCATTGTTCAACGTTAAAATATAGGGGGTCTAAAAAGTATGTTTATAAGCAATGTCTACCATCATGGTAGTTAGTTTGTCTACAAATATACATGTTGAGTTGATGACAACTTGTCCAACATTTGAGACCCCAAACTCCTCAATGGCTCCTCACAAAATCTAAAATTAGGAGTTCGCATCCTTAATCTTCCTTGTACAATCAATGACTGTAAAAAAATAAAATCTAGCTATTTATAACTATGATATTGGTGATTGGTTGATCTATTATCAGTCCACCCAGATCCATGATAATAGAGTACCTTGTTGATAGCCAAGTTTACTTCATGTCCTTAATCAAGAAACTTACCTTAGAATTCCCTGTATCAAAGAGATTAGTGTGTATTGTATATTCTCTTGGGGGAGATATAAGGAACCAATGATATTTATATTTTTCTACATTTCCTTGAAATAGGTAGAATGTGCAATGTGAAAAGAAAAATTAGGGATAATGTGCAACATGAAATGGGATGCATGGGAAAATAAAATTTTGGCAATCGAAGAATTTTTCATTTCCCATAGTAGCATGTTCATCCCTACAACACTAGAAGCCCTTCTCTTTCCTTTGGCAGAATCCTCTCCCCTTTGAGTCTCAACATTCACAATATGGGTAGGCATAGCATATTACATATTCTCTATTGGCACATGCTTATTTCTTATCTCACCCTCCATGAAAAACATACACACTTTAGTCTTCTAGGTAGTGTTGAGCACATGACATAAGCAATGTCTACTTCCCTCTTAAGTTATTTTTGTCTTTGTTTATAGGAGTTGCAAATTGAAAAAGTTTTTTATATTGAATGGCACTTTTGTTCAAGTTTTTAGGAGAGTAGAAGGGCATTCAAATGGGTTACTTCTCACTCATCTTATAGCCATCGCACACCTAGAAGAATCCTTAGTACCTCTATGACTTGTTTGTTGAATTTTGACCTCATCATTACCATAACCCTCATTGTTTTTTATTTCCTAGAAGTACAAACATAAGAAAAACTATGTAAGTGTTTGAAACTAAAATATTTTTAGAAAGGATTTGTTTAAATGTAGAATGGATGCTAAACTTACCTCAAACGGTGTAGTTTTGATGCTGTTGTGTCTTCTTCTCAAAGTTTTTCTCTTTCTTTGTCTTCTTTCACAAAATGCAAAATGGGAGAATTTTATGTTTTTAGCGTTAGTGTATTTGTTTCAAGTTTAGGGTTGTTGTAAAGGGATGTGGGGGATTTACTATAAGGGAGGATAGTTGGTGGACATCCTAGGCATTCCCTTTGGACAACTGGTCGTCCTTGTTGCCCCCTTATCATTCTTGTCATCCTTGAAAAGTTTCCCCCTTTTTTTTTAAAGTTTGGGATCACTTTGGGGATATTTCCTAGCGGTCCTTGCATCCTCCAAACCTTATAGGGGAAAGAACAATAGAATTTCCCTAGGTGATGTATCCCCATGTAACATTGCTTTCAACTTATTTGGTAGTAATCAAGTGCTTGTGGTCAATAGCAAGATTGAAGATGTAAAAGAGAAAGATGGAAAATGTGTACAATGATGTAGTATATGTCCATGTTGGTGCATTCCTAGTAGATCTAACTAATAATGTATTTAGATTGAGATATTTTTTTCCATGATGACCAATGTCCTAGAGCTTGTCTTTAAATATAATATTCTAGGTGCTTACTTTGAAATATTTGGCACATAAGCTTACAAGTAATATTTAGAATATTTGAAAGGGTTAAGCTCATGATGATAGGAAAAGGTAGTTGAATTAGGAGGATGGAATAATGAACATGATTCTGTTTAGGGGACAGATCTACAACCACGGTCTACTCTAGAATGCTTGAATGGTTGTAGTAGAAATTGGTCCAGACTCTAAACCATCAAGAATTAAGATAGATTGATGGACTATAAGATTTAAGACAAAAATTGATTATATACAAATATATGAAATAAACATTAAAAAAATATATTTATAGTAAAATTTAATATAAATATAAAGCAAAAGAACAACAATATTAATAAAAAACAACAATATTTATCAAACTTTGACTTTTAAATTTATTTATATTTTATTAGGTTTATTAGTCATGCTTAGAAGGAAATGTGGAAAGCTTAACTAAATGTTGAAAAATTAAAAATCTTAATAATTTGTACTGGTTTATCTTAATCTTAAGATTATAAAAAAATTATAATGCGGGTATAATATTAATTTTGTTTTCAACTTCCATATTTTTATAAAATGAATATGATATATGATATTTTATTTTTATTGAAATGAATAAATAATCAACCATTACCTAATTTTCATTTGAATTATTTATATTCTATACATAAAAAGTTATTATTTTAATATTTGATTTTTATATTTAAGAGGTATTTACTTCTAACAAATGTTTTCGAAGGCAATTCAGCTTGAGAATCATGACTTTAATGTTTAATGTTTAAGATGTATTAATTTTTAATAAATGTTTTCCCATGCAATTCAGCTTGAGAATCAAGAAGTGGTAAGAATCAGACAAGAGATTGAAGATCTTAACCATATTTTGAGGTAAAGCAAAAATTAAAGTTATTTGATATATTAAATATATTATTATGTAAAAATAGTTTTACGAGGATTTTTTTTTTTTTTTTTTGGTAGACAAATGCATGGCAAGGATCTTGAAGGGCTAACTTTGACAGAGTTGCAACAATTAGAAACCAAGTTAGAAATGGGGTTACGTCAAGTTTCTTCTAAAAAGGTATAATATAATTTTTATATAATTATAAATCAATATACTTCAAAATATATGTATGATTATTAATTTATAAAATAAGTTGAAATTAATTTATCTTCTTATTGATTTTTTATTTTAGGATGAATGTCTGTTTAAAGAGATATTTGAACTTCAAAAACAGGTAAGAAAAGTGTTCTAAATTATTTATATTTTTAGCTTTTTTACTATTTGTTCTTAATTTGTAAAGAAGTAGTAAATATGCTTTCTATTATTCTATACATATTCAAACTAATATCAAAGATAATTTGTTTATAAGCTTTATAAATAAATATAAATTAAAGAATCTTAAACTATATTATACAAAAAATTTAATTGTGTAATTTTTTATAATTATATTTCATTTCATTGATATTCCTAATTTATATTCACTATGTTTCAAATTAATAAATATAATATTTATATTAAACACAAATAATTCTAATATTTATATTAAATACAAATAATTCTTTATTCTATTATGATTTTAAGTGTATAATATTTTAGTTTGTATTATTTAAAATTTGTAACCAAAAAAAATATATATATATATGTATATATATATAAAAATCATATAAATAGATAACATTTAATTTTAATTTGTTAAAACAATCTAAAATAAATTTTCAATAATGCTAATTATAAAGTGCAAGAGATTGATCCAAATTAATATTAAATTTAATTAAAAATAATTTTTAAAACATCTTAAGAATATAATTGATTTTTAGTCTACTATTTTTAAAATTAAAAGATCAATTTATAGACCATCTTAATAAAAAAAATAAAATTAATTTATGTATATATTTATTTTAAATAAGTCAGATTTTTTTATTAATGTTTAAAAGTAAAATGATTTTAAATATATTAAATTCCAATGAAAAACGAAAAACAATTATGTTATTGAAAGCATAAAAAAGAGGGAACATACTTAAAATCAAATTCTGAGATAAGAGTGGCTGGAGGAACATCTTTGTTAATTTAAGCTGATTTTGAGAACTTAAAAATATTTAATGTTCATGCCTGCATCAGATGCTCATGTTTGTACTTGAACACTAGTGTACACCCTAGGCGCTCATGATTGTTGTTCTGACAAATCTGAATTTTTCTAAATTAGCCTAATTTTTCTAGTCTCCCTGGTGCCTACAAGACGTTGATGTGATTTATGTATATTTGAACATGAGGGGAAAGAAAAAAGTGGTTGTGTATTCAGGAGATCGTTTCAGTTATTCCTTTATTTGGTGTGTGTTAACTTCTATAGTAATTTGTAAAAATGAGGATGTGTATCTTTATTTGTGGGTGTTTGTAGCGTATAAAGTTATGTAATTATTAAATTATCTTAGTAAAATTTCTAGTTAAAGAGGTTTCTTGTTCGGAAAAATGGAAAATTTTCAAAATTACTTGTCTGGATTCTGACGTTCCTGGTGCCTACAAAATGTTCATGTGACGTATGTATACTAAGAAAAAGATGTTTGCATTTAGGTCAAAGGGGAAAAAATGGTTTGTGCATTTAGGAGACTGGTTCAATCAGTACCCTATTTGGTATGTTTTAGCCTATACAGTACCAAATGATAATGGGGATGTGTGAGATCCTTAAGAGTGTGTGTGGTGGGGTTTGTGCAAAGATTTATAGTTACCGAATAATTCTAGGATAATGTGTACTTATGCAATGGAAGAAATAGGGAAATGGAAATCTCTACTGAGTCTTTGGCAAAGAAAAATGTCTCAACATGCCTCAAGTTTTATCTAAATTATGGACTTCCTCTCCTAGTTCTAGTAAATTTTCAAATCTTGAAAGCTCTACAAATTTGTTCATGCCTTTGTAGATAAGAGAGATGAGAGGTTTTGTTTTATGTTCATGGATTCCATAGCGCGACCTTTAGCTTTGAAAAGTCCGGGACAGACGAAGCCAAAAGCTTATCGAAGATTAAGATTTACATTGGAAACCACAGCGAAAGAAATGAAGACGACGGCGTGCTCCGCTCCATCTAATCACAATGAAAATCAAGGGTCTAAAATAGTTGTCAAGTACAAGGATGACCCTCCAAACGATCTCAGCACTTAACATCAAATCGTGACAACAGTAAATGAAGATATTTTTGTGGGTTAGGAAGCAAAAATATTTTCCTTTTCACAAGGTGAGGATGAAGAGACGCAGACGCACAAGGGAAGCAACACATAGGCACGCAGTCTACGGCGAAGCTCTCAAGTTCGAGTTCTCATGATTATTATTTGAAAACACGTGGATGAATTCTATTGTCTGGAAAATCATAGAATACAAAGATCAAGGGGACAGCCAAAGCCACGCAATTTCAATCACCTGTTTGCAATTGACGGAGCAAGACAATGGCCACCAGGATATCAGAATACATACACCCTAGAATATTTGCACAATTTTTTCAACAACTGGCTAGAAGATAGAGGCAATTTGTTGACAACTGCAGGGAGAAGTCGAGCTTCTTAGTTGCATACAGTGGCAGGAAATTTCAACGTTTTCCTTCGCAGAGATTTGTTGGCTGACTTTTTTAGATATTGTATTATAGATTAGGATTGCATCAAGAATGTCATCAAGGAGCCCATCATATTTGGGAACGGAGTTGATTTTAGAGTTGTTAAGTTTGCCAAAGCCCAGCCTAAGGTACAATGCAATTGTGGCCAAACAATGACCTTAGGAAAATGATGTATTAGAGGTTCTCGAAGAATGGATTGGTGAAAAGGTAGAATTAGAAAATATAACAGCAGAGATACATTTGTAACAGGTAGGGCATTCTACTACATTATCCATCAATCAATATTAAATATTTATAGTTTTAGATATCTTCAACAGCATCTTATAATTCTGTTAAGTAATATGACAGTTAGCTGAAATTATTGACACTGAACTGTGACTATTAACAGCAAACTAGAGAAGACTAGACATATCTATTGCTTTTTCTTGATTGACATGTTGATGACACATACAATTCCATTAAACTGTTGGAGTGTTATATTCCAACACCCCCTCTTAACGCTACAACATCAAACTAAGTAACAACATAAAAGCAAAAGAAAATACATCATACAGAAGCTGTTCTTTGAAAACAGTTCTTGGACAAGTAAGAATTCTTCGAGCTGCTCCCAATTACAGGTATAGTCACCTAGCTATCATCCAAGTTCCCAACATGATTGGACACCATTTGCACATGAAGTGTCTCATCACCCTCGTAAAGATATGATGCTGAACTTCTAGATTTTGGATTCCCCTTGGAACTATTGGAGACCAATCTTCACATGCATGTCTCATAACTCCAATAAGATATAGTTTTTCTGATCCACAAGCACATCGGATTATTGAGCATCTAACTATTCTCTACTACATCCCTCTCTGTCTTCAATAATGCTGACATTCTCTCAATTCTTACAGCTTAGCAGTAGCAAGCATCACTGCAGCAGCAGCAGCAAACTTACACTCTCACACAAACTGGCGATAGCTTTCTCCAATCAATCTATGCATTGGTTACTACAGCCTCATCCCTTGTAAAATCTGAGGGGCCAATGTTTATGGACATATCAGCATACAGAAAGCCTCTCAATAGTTATTTGCTAGCAGCATATTTTTGATCTCCATAACTGATGTGCAGAGCAACATAGATAGAGAAATATGCAAGGGTCTAATATCAAATTAGAAAATATAACAGTAGAGAAACATTTGTAACAGCTAAGACACTCTACTACATTATTCATCAAACAATATTACATAGTTATAGTTTCAGATATCTTCAATTGTTGGCTCCGTTGTTGTCGTTGTACCAAAAGATTGACCTGTTAATGCCTGATACAACCGCTAGAGTTAACGGATCCACGGGAGGCGGTTAAGCCATATCACGAATCCCGAGGGGAGCACTGACCGTTTGCTAACAATCTCCCCCTCGGCGTTACCCGAGGGGATTCAAATTTGGCACCTTTGGCTCTGATACCAATTGTTAGCCCGATTGTTGCTCTTTCACCAAAAGATCGACTTGTTAACGCTCGATACAACCGTTAAGAGTTAACGGATCCATGGGAGGCGGTTAAGCCACGTCACGAATGCCGAGGAGAATGCTGACCATTTGCCAACATCAATAACATCTTATATTTCTGCTAAGTAAGATGACAGCTAACTAAAACTATTGACACTGAACTGTGAGTATTGACAGACCTGTGAGTATTGACAGCAAACTAGAGAAGACCAGACACTTTTACTGCTTGTTTTTTATTGACATGCTAATGACATGTATGATTTTGTTTAACTGTTGGAGTGTTATATTCCAACAGGTAGATATGCCAAGATTGGAGAACATTTCAGCTTACACCATCTTAAGCTTTCCAGAAGATATCATAGAGGCCATTATTTTGATGTGCAAGTTTTTTGGCCTCAAGGATTCTGCGCATTTAGATGCCACCTAGGTGCCCATGCACATGATACCGGAGAAGCCTGTCAGTCCTAATTGTGGTCAATTGATTGCGGTAACTTTGAGGAAGTAGTTTCTACAAGCTCAAGTTGGAGAAGATTTCTATATGGCCTCCTACTTGATAGACTCCATTTGTGCGACAATGAAATTTGCTCCTCCACTAACCAACTAGCGATTAGGCTCAAAGGTTCCTATGCACATGATACTAAAGGAATTGCATGCTAATAGATACAACTTACAAGGATGAGATTGTTACAATCGGTGGTAATTTTTTATCTAGTTGTCCAAGAAAAGATACAGAACAAGCCTACGCTTGGGATGAATCCTGGTTTTGCTGAGGTGAGGAAAGGTATCATGGTGGTTGTTCAGAATCCTCGGTTCTCTCATCTCCACTCCTCTCCTCCACCTTCCCGTCATCGTCATCTCGGGAGTCGGCTCGGCTCCCTAACGACAAAATAAAATGCCTAGCAGAAATTGGTGTCAAATTGCCCCTGATAGACGTAAAGGGATTAGTGCAAGAATGAATAACATCTAAGGCATCCCAGTCATGCAGTTTGACTAAAAGTATCGCAGCGGGAGTATAGAAGACAACTGCGTAGATATTTCTCGTGGTCAAATGCAGATGAAGAGAGTGGAAAGTGCAGAAGGCTCGACACAAGCAGAGGCATCATCCAAAGCCCCCATAACAATAGCTTCCATGGCTATTCCATCAAGCATTCCAACTGTAGGTATTGTGTCTCTTACTGCCAGTATATTTTTTACTGTATCACTTGCTGGGTTATCTGTACAAGTTTTCCTTGTTCTCCTGTCTCACAAGTTTCTACGAGTTTTGGTTCAATTTCGAAAGTTATAGACTTCTTTCTTAGTGTATCGAGTCTTGAAGTTAGTCCTATGGCAAGTTTTGTTTTTACCCACATTTCTATGTTTAAAACTCCCACCAGCATGTCATTCACATTAACGTGAATGGGAGATGACATTGCCATCCATCTCTTTGCCAATACCATTTGGCTTAGAGAGCCATGGTTCAGTCTTGCCCACGTTGATACACATGTAACATTAGTTTCAACTCCATCCGTAGCCATTATTTTGTTTGAGATCTTGACCTTTTTTTATGTTACTCCCAATTTCCTACAAGACACCCCTATTTTAGATTCTATTCTAGACTTCTGCATCCTTAGATGTACCAGTGGTATCAACTTCCCCAGCGTATGTTCAAGCTGCATCAATAATCCCAACTGTCATGACTTCAGTCGAATTGACAACTTATTTATCAACCATAGAAGATGTGGTGTAGATGATCATAACAGGAGCCTTAGATACTGATTGGGTGAGGAAAATGAGTGCGCAGGCATTCTTCCCATCTACTGTTGGTATGTAGATCAAGGAAATTTCTACTGTGGTTGCTATGAGAAAAAGGCTGGAAGGGTAAAGAGAGTGCTTAATAGAAAAGGAAAATCCTTAAGTAGTCACTGTTAGAAATAAAGCAGATAATTTCTCCCGTATGAGGAAGAAAAACTACAAGTCTTTTTATCTCTTAAGTTAGGATTTTAGCTTAAGTTGTGTTTTTTTTCTGTTTGCTTTGTTTTAAAGCTGCCTTATCTGTAGCTTTTTTCTCATCGGTTTCTTTGAAGACCTCTATTTAGAGAGGCTTATTGTAACAGTTTTTTCAAAAGAGAAGTCGAATATAGTTTTTGTATTGCTGTAGCAATTCGGAGTTAGTTTTCTGGTTTTTGTTTTTTTACTGCCTTTGCCTTACCAACAGATTGGTATCAGAGCAGGTAAAGGAAGGATTACCCAGGCCGCTCAAAGGAAGATTGTAAGCTAATATTACAAATTCAAGTGTAGTCAACAGTCGCAGAGGATAAAAGATTATCGCAGATCTGATGTGCAGCTGCCAAGTCAAAATATCAAAGAAGAAATTGCAGAAGACTCAGTCCTCTCCTTCATTAAGAAAGAAATAGCTGGAAGTTAATTGAAGCCGCATTTTTTCAAGCTCGCTCCTGCAGAACAAGGGGAATCAATTTTTTTTTTAAGACAATCATAAGATTGTTATAGTAGACCAGTTTACAGACATGGCAACAAACAATAGTATATCTCAGCTCCAAATTTCTATTTTCAGTGGTAAGAATTATGATTTTTGGGCAATTAAGATGAGGACATTATTTTGTTCACAAGATGTTTGGGATTTGGTAGAAAATGGTTTTGCAGAACCACAAGACCAGGCAGCCTTTCAGGCATTAACACAGGGAGAAAAAGATCAGCTTAGAAACAAGAAGAAAAATGATGCATAAACTTTATTTTTAATTCAATAGGCAATGAATGAGTCCATCTTTCCTAGAGTTGCATCAGCAACAAGATCCAAAAGAGCATGGGATATTTTGGAGACAGCCTATCAAGGTACTGCAAACGTGAAGAAATAGCTAAACTACAATCTCTTAGAAGAAGTTTTGAAAATTTGCAAATGAATGAATCAAAGTCCATAGACCAATTTATGAGTAAGGTCATGAATATTGTAAATCAAATTAGATCTAATGGAGAAGATTTTATAGATCAGAAGATTATAGAAAAGATTCTTAGGAGTTTACATAGTAAATTCGACGCTATAGTTGTGGCAATTGAGGAATCCAAGGATTTGACATGCAGTTATCAGTAGATGAACTAATTGGATCTTTGTTAACACATGAGTCTAGAATGAATAGAAATAACAATACTTCTATTGAGAATGCTTTCAAGTCTCAGGTATCATCTGGCAGAGGAAGAGGAAGGTCAAAATTTAGAGGAAGAGGTAGAGGCAGAGGTGGTAGAAGTGATTTAGATCAAGGTGAAAAGAATAATCCAGGTCAAGGTGAAAGGAATAATTAGAAATACAACAATAGAGGACGTGGAAACAATCATTCCAATCAAGATTCATAGAGGTTTGATAAATCTAACATTCAGTGTTATTATTGCAAAAAATATGGTCATTATGCTTATGAATGTAGAAAGAAAAAAGGAGATATGGATAAGCAGAATGCAAATTACACAAATGAGTCTACATCTTAATCTGAAAGTTTGTTCATCACATGTCATGTTTCTCAAGAGAGCACTAGAAACATTGGTTTTTGGATAGTGGATGTAGTAATCATATGACAGGGAATAAAGACTTGTTTGCTAGTCTTGGTGATTCTATAAAGTCTGAAGTGAAATTAGGAAATAATAATAAAGTGGCTGTAATAGGTATAGGAGTAATAAATATTTTGACAAGAAATGGTGAAAGAAATTTTATTCTTGATGTTTATTTTGTGCCTAGACTAAAGCATAATCTTACGAGTGTTAGACAACTAGTGCAAAAGGGTTATAGGGCATCTTTTATGAATAATGTTTGCACAATATTGGATAGATTTCCAAATGACAGGTTGATTGCAAGAGTGGAGATGACCAAGAATCGGATGTTCCCGTTTCAAATTAAGTCCACCCAAGGAGAAAAAGAAGCCAATTTCAAAACTGTGCATTTAGAGCAATCATGGCTATGGCATTTGAGGTAATGGGCATTTACATTTTGGAGGTTTAAGTTTGTTACAAAAGAAACAAATGGTAAAAGGATTGCCATCTATAGAGCAGCTAGCGAATTCATGTGAGAGTTGCATTTTGCAAAAAACAACATAGAGAGAGTTTTCCTATAGGAATCTCCTATAGTGCAAGGGTATTATTGGATATAGTTCATAGTGATTTATGTGGACCAATGCAAACTCCATCATTTGGAGGTAGTATTTACTTTCTAACCTTCATTGATGATTTTAGCAAAAAGACATGGGTTTATTTTATCAATTAGAAGTTTGAAGCTCAAACTCAATAAAATTAACAACTTTCCTTCAAGAGGCATCTAACAAGATTAAAATGGCCTTTTAAAGCAATTCAAACAATCTTGCAAGTTAGACAACAATCAGAAGCACCATTTCTCAATTTCACCCTTGAATCCTAGTAGTAGTGCAAACTCAATTTTTGGACGTTAACTCAAATATTCTCCAAGACACCTAACCAACACATGATGGCTTCAAACACCCATTTTAGAGTTGTAACACATATTCCAAAGTCAGATATAAGTCTTTTGGACCAATCTCCCAAAATCACCCCTTCTACGTTGACCTAATTAGGCTGATTAGGCCTAAATTACAAAGCAACATACCCTTAAACTTAACACAAACCCCTGAAACCTTGGGGCGACAATTCAAATGCCATAAAAATACAAAATCCATAATTAGATTCCACTTGTACAGTCAAATCCACCCCAAACTCAAAAACCCTTATTTTATGCACTATTTATGAGGGTTTATTAAAACTCGCATATTCAAACCTTTCCAGACTTGATGAACTCATCAAACAAGTTCCATGGACCCTGCACAAGGTCAAAAGTTCATTACATAGACCACTCCTTTG
Organism: Sequoia sempervirens; assembly: GCA_007258455.2. Classification (NCBI taxonomy): domain Eukaryota; kingdom Viridiplantae; phylum Streptophyta; class Pinopsida; order Cupressales; family Cupressaceae; genus Sequoia; species Sequoia sempervirens. The sequence goes on along the minus strand of VDFB02348227.1, from coordinate 51,086 downwards.
ACAATTTTTCAAATTCCCACCATGGTGCATCAACGTCACATGGAAAAATGCTTGTTTTAGATCAAGAACACTAATCCATCAGCCTTAAACTCATTCCACAACAATCAAAAAAAAAAAAAAACCCTATCCTAACATATACCAAGCCATCCAACTGAGTAACAAGTCACAATAGTAGGTGGGATGGTCATTTCATGGTTTAAATCTTAAACAAACCCTTGCCTCAGCAAAACAAAGCAGTCCCTGTAATTTGATGATTCCACACACAAAACGATGACTTAGGACTTCAAACCAAAAGAAATGGAAATTAAACACATGTATCCTCAAACACTGATGGTCTCAGATCATGGAAAGACTGTATGGTTCCGTACAAGTTTGAAAAAGTAAGCAAAACAATTTTTTTTTGAGAATTAGCAGAGTTTTATTTGATTTTCTTCTTCAAATCTTCTAACCAACATTACAAAACAAGGTCTCATGCCTTTTTAAAGGCTTCTCCATTCCCAACCAATGACCAACTACTTTACAACCAACTTTTAAATCATTAATGACCGTTGGAGGCCAAATTTACATCTCTTACACCTTTATAACAACACCATTACTCAAATTGTAATGTTTGCACTCCTAACACCTATGACTCCCCTAAACCACACAAATGGCTTGGAAATAGCCTTATTACATCAATAAAACACTAACCTTGCACATCCATATACAAACTCAAAAATTTTCCTTCAAAGGCTACAAAGACACTTTAGTGCAAGATCACAATTTTTCACATTTTAACACCTAAACTCAAAAACTCACCCCAAAACTTACCTAAGGGTCTTGATTGACCTTTATTCAAGAAAAATAAACATCAAAACAACTTTCAACTTCCCTAAACATTCTATTATCAATATCTAATGCTCCAATTGTGGCATAAGGTGGAGGTGCTCCTGCACCAGGTCAGCCCATCACCACTAAGTTTGAGCCAAGCAAAGCTTGGTGTCTCTTTAACTTAGAAACATTTCCATCATTCCTATAGAATGGGTCGACTTCCCCATTAAAAGAAAATATACATACATGGAAAGATTTAAGAGCTTTTTTTCAAGCCGATTACAAGTATCGACCCCTCGACATTAAGCTTTTGACACAATACAAATACATAAAGAAATGTAGGGGAACATACCCCTTCCACAGGATCGAAACCGATCCTTCTTAAGGGTTATATTTACAAACACAGTAAATCAGAATAAATTTTGATATCCTACATAAGGCTAAGCATTTATCTTGTATATTAGAGATGATGGTCGAGCTCATAAGGCTTCAAGCCTCGGCCTAACCTTGCTCACAACCGTGAAGGCTTAAAATACATTATACTTTCCAACTAGTAGGTCATAGGCCATGCTATTACCACATGGTGGGTTGGCGACCTTTACACATTTGGCCCAAGGTCGATACATTTCACAAACAATGACCACACATTATACAACACTATGAAATCATACGGTTAAAAGAAACTTTATTTCTTGCTTGATTCAATAATAACATTAAATCTAATGTTTATGCAAAAAGAGGGAATCATTTTACCTCCAATCAAGCTTTTGGTGGCATTTCCTCTAATGTTTCCCTGTTTGAGATCATCCTCTGCTTTTTCCTTTCGATTTCCCCCAATTTGTTGCCTCTCTTCTCTACTTTTTTGTGTGGCTATCCCACTGAAAGGACAGATACAATACACTATTTTTGCATGATATTATGGTGATGGCGTTACTGCCATACTGCCAACCACCTCTGAATTTTTTATTATTAACATTTAAGCGATGGCAGTCCACATTCTTAGTGGATTTTCCTTATTGTATCTTTTTTATTTCGAACAAACCGATTTAGAATATATCGGTTATCAACTTGAATTCGATGCAAATTTGAATGTGTACATATATATATATATATACATCTATATGTATTTAAACATAATTCCATTCACATCTACCATGTATTTGAATAATGTATATATATGTATGTATGTATGTATGTATGTGTTTGATTTACACACACACACACACACACACACACACATATATATATGCATTCATATACAAGTTGCTTGTTTTGAAATGGCTTTTAGGTTCTATACACTATCTTTTAAAATAAATAACTTGACTTTTCATTTCGAGCATTTTTATATATGTATATATTCTACACTAAAGAAAAGAATTTTCTTTACAATGCTCACTTTTATTTCCTTCAAATCACAAAGTTTGAATAGACAATTTAATCTACAAACTATTCATTTTCAAGCACTGAAATAATTTGAGCCAAGAAAATTTTGTTCTCTTATATATGCAAATTAGTTCAAATGCAAGTCATCATGCCATTGTGGTGTGTGCACCTAGATTCCAACTAGCTTACCATTTGATCCGGATAAACAACCCTATTTTAACCATGTTCTCATCCTTCAACCTATCACCCTGCAACTGCACACTTGCACTTTCAAATTGATCAATAACATTTAATTCTTGGTAACATATAAAATAAATTTTCAAAAGTTCACAAAGTCAACATCAGTCAACTTCTTTCATTGAATTTTTTTTAATATTCTAGAATCTCCATTTAATATTTAATTGAATTTCTTCAACAATTCAATTTTCCATAATATGATAAATATGCAATAAAATTGGGTTATGACGTCCTTCCCCTCTCGGAAGAGACATTGTCTTGATGTCTAATATGTCGAATAAAAGAACATCATATCAAATTTGAACATTCATGTCTATCTCAACATCTCATAAAAAATATATGTCTATTTCAACATCACATCAAGAATATATGTCTATTTCAACATCACATCAAAAATAATTGTCTATTTCAACATCACATAAAAAATATATGTCTATTTCAACATCACATAAAAAATATGTCTATTTCAACATCATAAAAAAAAAATGTCTATTTCAACATCAAAACTTTAAAGCATGGAATATCATAACATCTCAATCCAAAAATTCTCAAACAAATTATTGAGTTTCTTGTTCAAGAAAGAAAATGTGGAAATGAGTGTTCTAATTCTTTTGCATCCTCCCAAGTAGCATTGTCCTATGAGTACTGGTCCCATTGGACCTTAAAATAAGCAATATCTTTACTCTACAACTTAATGTTGCATCTATCTAGGATTCTAATGGGCTCCACTAGCACCACTCCTTGATCTTGTACCTACAAGGATTGCCAATCAAGCACATGAGTCACATCAGGATGATATGGCTTAAGCAAAGAAACATGAAACACATTATGAAGTCGAGCCAAAGCAGGTGGTAGATCTAGTCTATATGCAACTGGGTTAATCACTTCCAAGACTTCAAATGGTCCCACATATCTTGGGGCCAACTTGGAAGAATTTCCAAAGAAATAGAGCTTCTATGAGGTTTAACTCTCAAGGAAACTTTGTCCCTTGTTGCAAACTTTCTAAGAGTTTGGTTCTTGTCAGCATATCTCTTTTGTCGATCTGCCGCCTCTTTCAATCTACTCTTAATGACCCTCATTTGTTCTTCCATTTCCTTAAGCATTTTAGGTCCTACTATGATCCCGCCCTCTAATTTATCCCAACTGATGGGGGTACGACACTTCTTCCCATACAAGGCTTCAAATGGTGCCATGCTTAAGGATGTATGATAAGAGTTGTTGTAAGCAAATTTTACCAAAGGAAATATTCTTCCCACCTATACTATCGGTCCATACAATACATTTGAAGGAGGTCTTCGACTACCTTATTCACCCTCCCTATCTGCCCGCTAGTCTAAGGATGATAACCTAAGCTTAAATTCAATCTAGTTCCAAATGTCGAATTCAAGGTCATCCAAAACCTTGAGGTCATCTGTGTGTCCCTATCATAAATGATAGTCTTTGGCACTCCATGCAAATGGAACATCTCCTATACAAATTTCTTAGCCAGGGGCAATGATCCATCCTTAAGGTTTCCCAGAATGAAGTGTGCAACCTTAGTTAACTTATCAGTCACAACCAAGATAACATCATGCTTATTCTTGCTCAATGACAACCCCTGTACAAAATCCATACTAATCACCTGCCATTTATACTCAGGTATGTCATGACGATATAATAACCTGGCTGGGTGTGCATGCTCAACCTTAACTCAGTGGTGCTCCAAGCATTTGGCTACATACTCCACTACATCCTTCTTAAGTTTAGGCCAAAATACAGATTCTTTAACTCTGTGATCATCTTGGATACTCTGAGGTGTCCTGAATAAGGTACATTGTGAACTTCTAAAACCAACTTTCTCATCTCTCTAGAGTTAGGAATATGCATTCTTCTCTGGTATCTCAAAATACCATTTGGTTTGATCTCATACCCATTGAACCGATGATCTGAAGGATTTACTACTAGGGTGCTCTTCACTCTCTCATAGTGCTCATCCCCTGGAAATTTTTGTACCACTTGCTGCCTCAAGTTCGACCTTGTTGAGATCATGGTTGTCATATGTCTTCGTCTACTAAGAGCATCAGCCACCCTATTCTCTTTCCCTTTTATATATTCAATCCCAAAGTCATACTCGCTAAGGAATTTCAACCAACTTCTCTGTCGTGCTCTAAGGTTTAGCTGGGTAAATATGTATCTCAATCCTAAGTGGTTTGTCTTGAGTTCAAATGACTTTCCAAAAGGTAATGCCTCCACATCTATAAGGCATGAACTATGGCTTCCAATTCCAAATCATGAGGCACATAGTTCACTTTGTGTTGCTTAAGTTTCCTTGATTCATATGCTACCACTTGTCCATCTTGCATTAATACTACTCCCAATCCCTCTCTTGAGACATTTGTGATTACTATGAATCTCCCATTCGAATCAGGGATAGTCAATACTGGTGTTGTCGTGAGCCTCTCCTTCAAGAGTTGTAATTCCTGCTCGCATTTCTTGGTTCATTCAAACCACGTTCCCTTCCTTTGGAGTGAGGTAATAGGAGATGCAATCTGGGAGAACCCTTGCACAAACTTTCTATAGTATCCTACGAGGCCCATGAAGCTATGAACTTCTAACACATTCTGAGGTACTGGCCATTCCACAACGCCTTGATATTCTCGAGGTCCACAGAGACTCCTTTCGTTGAAATGATATGGCCCAAATAGTGCACTTTGTCCTGATAGAATGAACACTTGGAAAACTTCCCAAAGAGTTTCCTTTCTCTCAATCATTGAAAAACTATCCTCAAATGTCTATCATGCTCTTTGATAGTCTTTGAGTAGACTAGAATGTCATCAATGAAAATCAAGACAAAGTCATCCAAACAGTCTTTGAATACACTATTCATGAGGTTCATAAAGGTTGTTGGTGCATTAGTTAAACTGAAAGGTACCAATGTGAACTCGTAATGTCCATACCGAGTTCTAAATGCAGTCTTCAAAATATCATCTTCCGTAATCCTCAGTTGATGGTACCCTAACCTAAGATCTATCTTGGAGAACACCATCGCTCCCTTCATTTGATCAAACAATTCATCAATCCTTGGGAGTGGATACCAGTTCTTGATGGTAACCATGTTCAACATCCGATAATCTATACAAAGACGCAAAGTTCCATCGTTCTTTTTCACAAAAAATAACTAGCACTCCCCAAGGTGACACACTGGGTCTTATGAGTCCCTTATCCAACAATTCCATTAACTGGGCCTTCAACCCATGGAGTTCTATGCTGGTCATCCGATAAGGTGCCTTAGATTGAGGCTCAATTCCTGGAACTAGGTCAATAGAAAAATTGAATTCCCGCTTCAGAGGCAACTCTGTAAGTTCATCAGGGAATACGTCTTGGAACTCCTTAAGAATAGGATAGTCATCTAAATATGGCTCCTTGCAATTAGGATTACTAACATGCACTACATAAATTGTACACCCCTTCCAACGAGCCTTCTTGAGCTGCATCACAAAAATATTTCTAAGCTCTAAGGGTCTTTGCATTCCACAAACCTCAACTAGGTTTCCATAATCATCCAAACAAATGACCACCTTATCCTCACAGTTCACTAAAGTCTTATGTTTAGTTAACCAATTTATCCCCAAAATTACATCATATGAGCCTAAGGGTGCCACATACAGGTTGACCTGAGTTTGAAAGGTTGGAAGCTCTAACTCACTACAAAAGAGACAGGTATCTACCCTCTGCTCTGCTCGATTACCATACTGGACTGTCCATGAATTTTACATGTATCTAGGTCTAATGGGTATCTTAGATATTATTTTGGGATCTATAAAACATTTAGTAGCTCCAATATCAATTAAGATAGAGATAGATTGGCCATAGAGCTTACTTGTTAGCTAAATTGGCAAAGCCTGATACTCTACATGTCTGTTATCCACTATAGCGTGGATCTGGTGATGTTAAGTCTACTGGTAGCTTCCTTCCTTCCAAGACTTCGACCACTGGGGACAATTTGAGGCATAATGGTTGCCTCCACAAGTATAACATCCATCTCGAGGACCTTTGTGACCTCATGGCTTTTCCTCTCTAAATCCCTTATGCTTATGGTCGTCTTTCCCCTTGCCTTTGCTTTCTTTCTTGTTCTTTCCACTGTTACCATCTTCACCTTTCTCTATGATTCACTTCCCCTCTTGAGATTACGGATCTGATGGTTCTTTTCTCCTTTATGAAACTTCTTTTTACCATATCGAGACTTATAATTTGAATTGCTATGAAGATTGGATAACTGCTGCAACTTTTGTTCCTATTTGGTGGCTTTTTGGAAGACTTCATTCATAGTTTGAGGTTTGTGCATATCCACTTTAGCTCCTATGTGGGGTCTGAGTCCCATTATAAATTTTTAGATACAAAACCATTCATCCCCCTCATACTGAGGCACATACTTCAACAGGTTAGTGAACTTCTCCCAATACTAAATCACAGTCATATTTCCATGGGTTAAGTTCTAAAATTCCATCACTTTCTTGTCAAAGAAAAGTTGTGGTAACTATCTCTTCTTGAAAGCCTAGAGGAAGAGTTTCCAAGCGATCTCAGCAGGTTGAAGTTTTCGTTCTAACTTCTCATTATCTCACCAAGTTCTTGCTTCACCTAAGAGCTGATATGTAGCCCATGCCACCTTAGTCTATTCAGAAAGGTTACGGAGCCCAAATTATTTCTCCATTTCTATAATCCAGGCCTCAGATCCTGTTCTAACAGCCTTACCATCGAACTTGGGCGGTGCTACTCTTTTGAGGTCTTTCCCAAGCTCTTCCTCAATTCATCCTCATGGACCTGCCCCTAGACCATCATCCCCTTGATTGCCTTCTGCATTCCGACGGTCCCAGTCCTCGTGTACCATTCAAACTTCTTTCTCTATAAGATCCATGCGAGACTCTTGTTGATTCAGAAGCTCTAGAATTTTCTCTAGTCTCTTGTTTGGTCCATTATTGGAACCACTACCACACTTGTCTTTCTTGGTGGTCACCATGTCATCTCACACTTATCTCCTGCAACACATTCACATTTATTGCATCTCAACACAAGGTTCTATGAATAAACGTTCTTATGCTACATCTCATAATTTTCATATGCATACATCTGTCAACATAGAAGACATACACATTCATACACAAATTTTAGAGTCTCTTATTGACCACACCAAAAAATATCATTTAATTTTATTTATATTTAAGGTGAGTCAATAGACCCTTATTTACAATAGACTTCTTTGTTACATCATTCCGATTTCTCGACATTAGAAAGAGGACATTCCTCTAGATCATCATCCGAGTTTATTTCAAACTTTATAGAAGAGGATGGTTGAGCGCATAGGCTATCCTTTCCCTCTTTAGTCAACAAGGGTGCATTGGGTCAACACCCTAGAGGCCAGTCGTGGATTGTGGAAGGATTTTTGATCTTAGGTGTTCACCTCTCCTCAATCTTCAAGCCTCTCTCTAGCTTGAGTAGCGTAAAAGCTATAGCTAGAGTTTCGTCATTGAGGATTTTTTATTAAATCTTTGTCCTGGTGTTTCCTTTATTTATTTCAGTCTTACATGGGGTTCTATCAATTTTATGTTTCCTTCATCCTGCCTTTGACCTTCCCATTTTTACATTCAATTCAAGTTCAGTCAATTTTCAAGACATCCAATTTTTGGGTCAAAGGTCAACTACCCTAGTCAACTTTGGTAGACTCAAAAGGCCTAGAGTTGAACCCTAATCTCTGATAACAAATGTAATAATCCATTCAAAATTATTACTTAATTAAAATATTATTGTAAATGACATGTGAATGTACTCCAAATTAAAAAAAGACATAACTAGTGGCTAAAGTCAATCATAGCTACACATGTCCATTTAAAATGAGTTAAAGATTCTTATATTCACTTTAAAAGTCAAATTACAATATCAAGTTTGACTTGGCTCCTAAGGCCACAAAGTCATTACATTGTACACATTACATCAAGTATAAGAATGATTTACATCAAGTTACATCTTAGACTATAATAGTCTTGTGAACAAATAAGATTCTCCTTTGATGCCCGCCTCCACTGGCAGAAGAGAACATGGTTGAAGCACTTTACTACCCAACCACGAAGCTTACACTTCCCTAGTATTCTTTCGACTTTAGGAATTCATAACCCTGTATGGAAAGTTTAGCAAGAGAACAATCTACAAAGTGGAATCTGGTGCATGCCCAAACATCAACATGCAATTTCTATCTACAAGTTAGAAAAGAAAATGCAAGATCTATGCTAGGAATGACAGAGAGTGAAATCATAGAGTTCATTCATACATACATAACGAACTATATTGCTTGGAAAAACATAATAAATGTGTTGCAATAGCAACAAACAATAGGTTATGGTAAAGCAAACCTATACTCTCTGTACTCCATTTCGGCACCCATCCCGGAAGGTAACTTTCTACTATAACAACTATCTACCCTCTAGCAACAACTACCCATAGGTGCTCTAGTCAACTAAGGTATCATTGTTCTATTCAAGTATTTAAAAATATTCTCTCACAAATTCCTTCAAAAGAAGAAAAGAATACAAATTTATATTCTAAAAAAGAATAGATTTATGATTTACAGAGTAATTCAAGAATCAGTCATATCATTCTTATGACTATTTTCTACTTATCATCTTAAGCATTTTCCTTTAAAAAAATCTACTAAAAACAAAAGAAGGTTTGTCACAAGTATGTGTTTGTACATAGATGAAGTCTATGTGTATACACATATATGTGCCTACTAATGTTAAAGTTTGTGCATACATTCTAAAATAATCATTAATTCAAATTGCAATCTTATAATAGTGTTCCAATTGACATTTCTTTGTCAAAATAAAGAAAATAGAACTAGTCTATGCTAACAATTTCACACATACTGTTATTGCATTCTCACTACTGTGTTTCTCTAACATTTGTGTTTACATAAGAACATTCATTGTTTGAACAAAATAAATATTGTTTCCCTCCTAAACAGTTATAAAACAAGCTTTTCACATATGAACATTCATTGTTTAAGCAAAACAAGTACTATTTCCTACTAAACATTTGTAAATCTAGTTGTTTGCATATGTACATTCATTATTTGAACAAAATAAGTACTATTTCCTACTAAGTTTAGTTATAAAGCAAGTTGTTCACACATGTGCATTCATTGTTTGTATAGAACATGTACTGTTTCCTACTAAACAGTTATATAGCAAGTTGTTTTCAGCTTTAAAGATAATTTTTTTAACAAATTAGAAATGTTTGCAAAAGAATATCCACTGTTTACATCAACACTATATTGTTTCAAAATAAACAGTTACATTTAAAGACAAATATTGTCATTTGCTTTGTTTGTTGTCCTCAAGCTGTTTTCACCCTATAGGATCACTTTACAAATAATTTTTCATGGTTTTGAAACAGAATGGGTTTTCCACAAAGTTCTAAGAATAAATAAACTAAATAGCCCAACTTCATACATAAGGACAAAATGTCTATTATTCAATTTCTTGAGCACTCTCATCACTGGAAATTCAATAAGCAATTAATTAGCATTACGAGAACTATGTAATGCTTGTTGATGAACTAATTGAGTAAATATCTCAGCCAAGAAAGCATAGAAGCTTTAGGTTCCAATACACATTCCTTTTTAGGTTGAAACAAAGAAAACTACAATTGCTCTGGATCGACCAGTTACAATGGTCAGGTGTCTTTCTTTTAAACATCTAAGACATATATTGAAATCACCCAAGATGGATTTCAGTTTTATTCCATGCATGCATCAATATTAAACATGCGGGCTTCCATCTGTACATTTCACATTTAGGGGTCAGCCCATCGACACTAAGTTCGAGCCAAGCAAAGCTTGGTATTTCTTTAACTTAGAAACCTTTCCATCATTCCTATAGAATGGGTCGGCTTCCCCATTAAAAGACAATATATATACATGCAAAGCTCTAAGAGCCTTTGTTCAAGCTGATTACAAGTATCGACCCATTGACATTAAGCTTTTGACACAATACAAATACAAAAATGCGGGGGATCATACCCCTTCCATACGATTGAAACTGATCCTTCTCAAGGGTTATATTTACAAACACATACAGTAAATCAGAATAAATTTTGATAGCCTACATAAGGCTAAGCATTTATCTTGTATATTAGAGATGATGGCCGAGCCCATATGGCTTCGAGCCTCAGCCTAACCTTGCTCACATCCATGAAGGCTTAAAATACATTATACTTTCCAACTAGCAGGGTGTAGGCTGTGCTATTACCACATAGTGGGTTGGCAACCTTTACACATTTGGCCCAAGGTCGATACATTTCACAGACAACGACCAAACATTATACTGCACTATGAAATCATATGGTGAAGAAAATTTATTTCTTGTTTGATTCAATAATAGCATTAAAGCTAATGTTTATGCAAAAAGAGGGAACCGTTTTACCTCCAATCGAATTTTTGGTGGCGTTTCCTATGGTGTTTCCCTATTTGAGATCGTCCTCTGCTTTTTCCTTTTAAGTTTCCCCAATTCGTCGCCTCTCTTCTCTAATTTTTCGCATGGCTATCCCACTAAAAGGATAGATACAATACACTATTTTTGCATGCTTTTCTGGCGATGGTGTTACTGCCATACTACTGACCACCTCTGAATTTTTGATTATTAACATTTAAGAGGTGGTAGTCCATGTTCTTAGTGGATTTTCCTTATGATATCTTCTTCATTTCGAACATACCGATTTAGAATATATCGGTTATCAACTTAAATTCAATGCAAATTTGAATATGTGTACGTTTATATGTATATATATATATATATATATATATATATATATATATTTACATAGATATACATCTATATGTATTTAAACATAATTTCATTCACATCTTCCATGTATTCAAATAATGTATATATATATATATATATATATGTGTGTGTGTGTGTGTGTGTGTGTGTGTGTGTGTATGTGTTTGATTTACATACAATTATATATATGTATATATGTTTATATATATGCATTCATATACAAGTTTCTTGTTTTGGAATGGCTTTTAGGTTCCATACACAATCTTTTAAAATAAAGAACTTAACTTTTCATTTCGATCATTTTTATAATGTATATATTTCTATACTAAAGAAAAGAATTTTCTTTATAATGCTCACTTTTGTTTCCTTCAAATCACAAAGTTTGAATAGACAATTTAATCTACAAACCATTCATTTTCAAGCACTGAAACAATTTGAACTAGGAAAATTTTGTTCTCTTATATATGCAAATTAGTTCAAATGCAAGTCATCATCCCATTGTGTTGTGTGCACCTAGATTCCAACTGGCTTATCGTTCAATCTAGCTAAACAATCCTACTTCAACCATGTTCTCATCCTTCAATCTGTCACCTTGCAACTGCACACACTTGCACTTGCAAATTGATCAATAAAGTTCAATTCTTGGTAACATATAAGATAAATTTTCAAAATTTCGCAAAGTCAACATCAATCAACTTCTTTCATTCAATTTTTTTGAATATTCTAGAATCTCCATTTAATAATTAATTGAATTTCTTCAATAATTCAATTTTCCATAATATGATAAATATGCAATAAAATTGGGTTATGATAGATAACTTGCTTACATGTTTCAGTTGGTGATTTTAATAGTGATGTTTTTGGCATTGTTATATCTTCTTGGTTTGGAGATTGTGGTTGTACTCTACCCTTTGACAAATCTTGGTTTTGAATTATTTGTGTGTAAGGAGAATATGGATCAATAGATTTAGCAACAATGAATGAATTCAAATCAATTCAAAACAAGATAACATGACCCACTTACCCATGAAGTGTAATTGCAAAAGCTTAAGAATCCAAACAAGCAAGGTTAGCACAAACAAATGAAACACAAAATGAATTCAAAAACTACAATCATACCATCCCATGGTTGAGTGTATTCGTGTTGAAGATGGATTGTTGGATTGCTTGATTCAACACGAAGCCTCCACAATTGCAAAATCTTGATAACAATGATGATATAGTATGAAAGTATATGTTTTCTCGATTTGCTTCAATAGTCAATCTGACGTGACCTTTCTACAAATTCTCTAGATGAATTATGAGAGGGATGAAGGTTTTTTAATAGATTCACGAGTTTCAAATGAACGATTACGATGCAACAATGAAAGATTAGGATCAATGGTCGAGGACCATTGAGAGGAAATAGATTGATCTGTTAACTCTTCTAATTGATTCAATTAAGGGATTTAATTGGATAATCAGTGGGATTGGATTGAATGATTAGTGGGATTGGAGAAATTAGATTGAGTGTTTAGTGGGATTAGAGTAATCAATGGGATTGGGAAATTAGATTGAGAAATCAATGGTCATGATTTATTCAATCAAGATATGTGAGGATGATTTAATTAATTTAACAATTAATTAATGTTTGAGAGGAACGTGCAAGATGTATTTGACTTAATAAATAAGACTTTATTCATTAATTGACCATGTTGAGTGATTTTGGGGAAATTGAATAATTGATTTAATTATTCAAATTTGGAGAAGGGAAAGTAAATTAAATAATTAATGATAACAATTTCATTAATTTAGATGAATAAGGTATGTTAGTGACATAATTAATTAATTTGTGTTTATTTAATTAATCAGGAGGAATAAGGTTAAATTGGGTGATGACATAGTGACTTAATTAAACAATTTAAGACTATTTAATTAATAGATTAAAATAGGGTTAATGATGCAAATGATGTTTAAAGGGGATTAATGATGCAATTAAAGAAGTGAAATGCAATAGTGATAATGAAAGCAATGTCAATAATGGAATAATGTAGTTCAAGATGTGTGATAAGCATTAAGCTATTTTTACATGTCTACATTTTGCCTGTCTTTGACACAATGTACCTAATACGTTGTTTCAAAGAATTCAATGTTTAAATCAAGAAAGAAAAAAATTAATATGCCCCATTGTGCCCTGACGGTTCGTGGAAGGATGATAAGACACCGGGTTGGCCCCTTGAGAGGTAAGTAAAAAAAAATACTTTTTTAGGTCGGGATCACGAAAAGGTTCTAATGATATTATGATGTAAGATGGAGATGTTAGCCAAAATAAATGTTAGTAGGATCAGAGGATAGAAGAAATTGGATGATTGATGATATGTAAAACATGATTAGTTTTCTTTTGTTTTATGGAGACTAAGTAATGTTGAGCAATCCTTATTAATGTAGCAAATAGACACGATGCACCAGGGTATTAATGACCAAGGCAACTTTGTATCTATTGCATAGATTTTGACTCTGCAAACAAGGAGTATTCTTGCTCATACCATACATACAAAAACCATGTTAGAGTGTCTGAGTGAGAAGTTTTAAAATATTTTAGAGTATTTACATGGGAAGGTATATAATACCTAATTTACAACAACTACACGAATTTACCTAAAACGACTTCCACACACAAAACAAAGCAAGTATTCACCGTGGTAGTATTGCAAAAACATCCAACAAACAAACTAGACAGAACCATGACCAATGCCCCATTCCTTCCTCTCTAAATCCTTATGGACATCTTTGAGAGATCCTGGGAATGTGATGATAAGATAAATAAAAAAAATAAGATCATAAAAAGATAAAAAAATGTTGTATCACTTGCCATAGATGTTTTGATGTTTTAGTATTTTTATCCATCGATGTTGTCTATTGTAGGAACATTTTATCCGCTAAGACATGTGTCAGGATGTTGATGATGATTCTCAAAAGGTAGGGTAGTTAATACTTAAGTATTGTTTGTCTAATGATCCAGTATTTTGTTTCTTTTCTTGGAAGTTTTGGATTTCGATCTTTACTTTGTTTGCTAATTGCATTGTCAAAGGTTGAAGACAATAATTGTTTATTATGGATGGAGATTTTATCATGGATAGGTGATAATGGAGATAGGACTTTTGAGATTTTTTGAATTGTTTTGTGATTTTGAAGTTATTTGAAGTTCTTTTTGATGTTTTCAAGAGATTTAGAGACAAATAGGGGGACCTAAAGGGTCTGACCTAGTGCCTCAAGGAATCATCAATGATGGCCTTTCCTACATGACGAATGTAGAGACATCATAGTTTGACTATATTTAGCAACACTATTTTTATAGTTTTAAGATTTTGTATAAATGCTTTTTTGGATTTTCAACTTGGATATTTGAATGTTTTTGGATTTTTCAATTGAGTTAAAGACCAAGAGGGACACCTAAAGGGACTAACCTAGTGCCTTGGGGGCTCATCGATGATGGAATTTCCTACGTGCAAGCTCAAAGACAATGTAGTTTGACTATATTTAGCAACACTATTTTTTGTAGTTTTGGAATTCTGTATAAATATTTTTTGAATTTTCAACTTGGATATTTGAATGTTTTTGGATTTTTCAATTGAGTTAAAGACCAAGATGGGTACCTAATGGGATTGACCTAGTGCCTTTGGGGCTCATCGTTGATGGCCTTTCCTATGTGGAAGCTCAGAGACATCGTAATTCAACTATATTGTGACTCAATTGAGGCCCATCTGAAGACGACCTATAATGTTTTTTGGATTTTGTGTTTTACAACTTTGTTTTGGATTTTTTTTATTTTGATAGCTTTTCTACAAGTGATGTGATGAATAAGGATCCAATCTACTACTAGGTTTAGTAGGTTTCCCCTGTTCATGATAAGATTAAGTTTTATTAGGGATAGGAGGATAAAACAAATGGTGAATAGAGATGGTGCAACAAGGCTCAACACTTGATCAGTTATCAAACCATGGTTGGGTGAATGTTTTACTATGACGATGGGTGGAGTAGATGCAATATTAGATAGATAGTGTTGATAGATGAGGATGTAGGTCTTATTCAAGCATAGCACTCAGAATTTCCAGCATGCAAACCCCAGAGAACACACACATAGCAAATAATTTTTTTAAATAATTAAATTAAACATGTAATAACACTTAACCATAATCACCTAACACATTACATAACATTAACACACTTAGTTCTCTGGGGCACGCGAGGTTACTTCGCAACACTAAACATAAATAAAGATAAAGAATATAACATAACCATTTAATTTATGATAACCATATACAACGATACATCTGATAACCATGATGCGAGTATAATAAACATCGCATAATTGCATCCATGATAAATCTTTTAAAAGAGTTACAAATGAGCCTAACTATTACATCATCGTTATAATCATACATCACAATTCTCTTTGATAAATGCATTACATAGAATCTCCCAACATGGGGATTGATACAAGTATAATGAAATATGAAGTACAACTGATCACTGGTACAACTCCACTGCGGAAAGCTGAGAAGACAAGACGCTGATGGGGAACCCAACGGGTGCGGAGCACGTTCCACCCAACCATGTGAATTACAAGTAACTCACCCCCCGTGCTCAGAGGTGACGAGGAAGTGAACCCGACCATGAATGTCAAACCGACTCAATAACAACATGATACAAAACAAGTACAACTCAAGCATGCAATGCACAACCATCGACGTACTCAAATCACATAACAAGTAAAACCAAGAAACTCATCACGATAACATGAAGTACTATCACTTAACAATCATGAATCAAATTCACAAGAATTCAAAGAAACATCACAAAGAGATAACATCCAGAAGAACCGAACCAACACCCAACATACATTTCCAAATAAATCAGCACCCATAAAAAGAACACGATTCCATAATAACTCTAAATCAACCATTCAATACACCATTCCATAGGCAACAAGAACAAGTCAGACGGGTGTCAAGTAGGGAGGGTCATCACATAACTCTCATGGGATCCCCTGGCTCTTCCTCCAACTGAGGCGCCGGCACCCACCTATGGATTCCCTAGCCCTAAAAACCAGAACAACATCAAAAATAACAATATCCAGAGGCAACAAAAAACAAGAACAAGGATGTCTAGTGGAGAGTGTCATCGCATAGCTCTCATGGGATTTCAGCGCCTCCAAGCCAGTGACACCCATCTATGGATCTCCTAGCCCTTCCTCTAAGCCGGTGCAGGCACCATAGGGTAGGCGTCGCGGGCCAATAATCTCTCCTTGAGGGCCGGACTATGACTTTAGGCCAGCCTTCACCGATCTATCGCACTAGTCTATGGTAGCCCTAATGCATAGCCGAGGAATCCAATGTTTTATTATCTTGTGTTTTTTAACTACCCAACCCCCTAAATTCTATTGTTTAGGTTATCCCTTGTTTAACTACTCTTTCGTGGGTTATCCTGAGCCCTTCCTCATCCTGAGGCGCCGGCGCCCACGAAGAGTCACTCTCCCTATGACCCTTAACATATCTCAATCGGCAAGGGTTGAACAAGATCATATAAAACATAATACTCAATTCCATACACGCGAGGCCATATTCCTCTCACGACAAACCCTAACAAGCTACCATAAGGAAACGTTCAACCCTTCCAAGCATAAATCATTAAGCTTCAAAACCAAAGGTATGAAAAAGATAAAGTTAACTTCAAAACTAAACATGCCTCTGGACTAGGATTACAAGACAAGAGGATTCTCCCATCACGAGTGAAGTTTACAACCATATAAAGAGGAAACAATAACAAAACCACACGATTCCACAGTTAAAAGAAAACGATTCACTCGAATGTAGATAAAGAATCAGTATAAAGAACACCACAAGAATATGATCCTATAACCAAATATTTATTTCATAACAAAACACATCAGATAAACATCTAAATAATACATTAAATTCTATTATACTAAAATCAATAATATTTTATTTATAAAGGAAATCACATTTCATTATTTCTATATCTATATATATATATATATATATATATTTTAAAAAAAAACTAATTATATATATATATAAAAAGAAATAACACAAAAATAACTAAATGAATATTAATAATATATATATATATAAAATTTCATATATAAAAATTAAAAAAAAAAAAAAATGAAATAAATTAAACTTCATAGGCCATGGGGATCGCATCTAGCTTCCCCACGGTCAGACGCGAGATTCCTCAAGGGACTCCATTGCGGCAAATTCAATTACGAGGGCACGGTGGGTACGGCTGCCGCGTCTCCCCAACCCCAAACAACTTTTTTTAACATTAAAAAAAAATCGATAGAACACAAAATCTTTTATATTTTATGCACTTTTTTTGAATACGAAAAACGACTACATAAAGATCCATTGATTTCTAAAATTTCAAATTCTCGATTTCCATTCCATGAACAAAAGAACATGCATGGGCCTAATGCTTGATTACATTAAAACATACAACAATATAAACATATATATATATATATATATATATATATATATATATATATATATATATATATATATATATATATATATATATATATATATATATAAACATATATATATATATATATACTGAGAAGAAGTATAAAGGGTAAATAATAGAGTAAAGAAAAATATAGAACAATACATAGATTCAGCCGTTTTTAAATATAGATGTAACCAAAATCTCAAAATTTATTATTTCCAACAAAGATATCATTTTCCCTAAAATTCCATTTTGTTAAGTTGCAAATTTCAGATGATAAGGTTTTCTTTTGTTTTTGACCATTTGGAAAACAGTACAATAACTATATTTTTCTTGATTTCTAGTCTAATATCTTTCACTAATTTTCAATTCAAACAACAGTTTATTTTCCTTTCTTCACATAAACCATATTTACTAAATTTGTTTTGTTTTCTCTGAAGCAAAAGATGAAGGAGGAAATACTAAAAGGAAAATATAAGTGGAACCTGATGTCCAGCGCTTATTCGAAAGTCTGAAGATGCCTGCTTGATTCTGATGACCTCGAAGAGTTCCTTGATCGTGCCTCCAAATCTCCTCTACAGAATTTCGCCTTCGACTTGAATCCTATTTTGTTGTTCAGAAGACTCTCCAGACATTCACCAGAAACAGATTGACAATCTCTCTCTAAAACTCTCCTCCAAATACAACAGAAGATTTCCAATACCCTTTCTAAATTTTTAGAATACAAAGCCAATCTCTTGCACCACTTCTGTAACAAATATCTCTCTGATCTTCTCTGTGTGTCCCAAAAACCCCCCAAAAATTCTAATTAAATAAAAATATATTGTCCATTCTTTTTCCAAAAACTCTAAAAAACAAAAATAAAATAATTCTTTAAAAGCAAGCTTTTTACCCAGATCTGTATTCTTATTCGTTCTCACAACTTTTCATTCTTTTTATTTGTTTTATTGTTTTAATTTCTATTTTAACCACTTTCTTGCACAACACATTATCTATTTAATTTAAATAAATTATTCTAATAATTATCCTCCACCAGATAATTGATTAAAATAATTAAAACACATTTAATATTTAATTATCAATTAATTGAAATATATGACTTTATAAAAATTAAATAAAACATTTAAATATTTTCATACAAATAAATCAACATTAAAAAAAAACAATTATTATCCACATTTAATTAACTAATTCACAACTTATAAATTATCAACATCAATCAAATAATCATAACTTATAAAATACCACATTAATCAAAAGACGACAAAATACAAAACACAAACCACAAATGACGACAATTACAAAAATGAACAATACCAAATCAACGAGACGACCTGACATCATGGAACGGGAGGACTTCATCGTAACCTCTGTTTCAACATTTAACCGTTGGGTTATTGGTGCTCGCCCTCCTGCCAAAGCAGGTGGAATCGAGACTTGTACCGCAATCCTGCATACAAACGAAGTCGTGTACATGTGCATACATATATATATAAAGCCAAACATTAAATCAAAGCACTGCATTGTGAGAAGGAATCGCAACATAACAGGGCACTCGCAAAGGAGTGATGCCATATTGTCCTTCATCACACCTATTCTAACAATTATAATATAACCAATAAATCAACATTTCTAACTAACAATCATCTCATAACATAACTAATTAAATCATTGCTTCATATCATAATTATGAAAATCAACTAATAGAACCATCCATACTGTCATACGAAATAATCATGTCCATAATGAAACAATAGCATCATCTAACGTCTAACTAACCAAATCAAACAATATCATCATCGTCACAAGTAGCAAACAACCGCATAGAAAAATACTAAATCCAAACAGTAAGAGGAGGGGTATTACAACACCTATTTACCAGGGTTTCACTATGGTACTGGTCCTAGAAGCACCACAAGGTGGTTTTCACTTAAAGGACAATTTATTTCTCTTTATTGTTTTATTTATTTATTTATTTTTTCTTGGGATATTCTAATACACTAGGTGTAGAACTTCTTGATATGGTTTGTTCTGCTAGAGGTTCTTCTCCCAAAGATAGCCAAATGATAAGCTCCACAAAGTAGCTTGTTGTAATTATGTAGTGACTTAGCCAATTTGGTTCAAACTTACCTTTCCATCTTGATTCAGCTGGATCTTCTGATTTTCCTTTAGGACCAATTCACTAACCTGAAAGTTTATATTTTTATTTTCTTATTGTAGCTTCGCTTGAGGCAATTTTGATAGGCCTATAGATGGTTCAATACACTTGAGCGTCTTTCATCTAGGAGTTCAAGCTCATTGAGTCTAGATACCTGATACTCTTTGTTGCTAACAAGATCCTTCAATGATACTCTTAGGGACAAGATTTCAACCTCTATAGGCAATATTACTTTAGATACATAGACCAAGGAAAAGGGAGTCACACTTGTAGGTGTGCGAATGTTGGTTCTATAAGCCCATAAGGTTGGGTTTAGCTATAGGTTCTAGTCATGATTGGCATTATTAATAGTTATTTTTAGGATTTTTAGGATGGTCTTATTAGATGCTTCATCTTGGTCATTTCCTTGAGGATAATATGGGGCTAAAAATGGTGTTGGATAGAGAATCTTGAGTAGAGCTCACAAACATCTTGGTTCTTAAATGGAGTTCCATTATCTATTATAATAGTCTATGGGATACCATATCGACAGATCAAATAGTTAAGAATGAACTTAGCTATTTGTTTCCATGTGATATAGGTTAAAGGAGTAACCTCTATCCACTTTCTAAAGTACTCCATAGCAGTGATGATGAATTTATGTCCATTGGATGAGGGTAGTGATATCTTTCCTATTAAGTCAATTCCCCACTAAGAGAAGGGTCATGGATTGGTGATAGGATGCAACTCTTGTGTAGGTGCATTCACAAGATCTCCATGTTGTTGGCATTAACGATACTTCTTGCAAAATGAATTGCTTCTTGCTCCAGTGATGACCAATAGTTCGTTGTTCGTAGCAACTTTTGGACTAGGTTAGGCCCACTAGTGTGGGATCCACAAAAACCTTTGTGTGCCTCTTGCAAGGCATTTTTCACTTCTTTCATGTTAAGAAATCAAAGTAACGTACCATCAAGACTTTGACGATATAAGTTATCTCCAAGGATGGTAAATTGAGAAGTCTGGTGGACAAAGGTTTTCTTTTGATTGGTTGTTAGGTGGGGTGGTATGATTTTTTGCTAGATATAGGCAAATGTGTCTTCATACCAAGGCGATTAAGGACCAATAACATCACATACAAGTTTGGATTTTGGGATATCGAATGCTAATATAAGCAACTATTCCACGAGGAATTCGTATTTAGGAATGTTCTCAAGTATGCCAAGGAGTGAACCAATGGTAGCCTTAGAATCAATTGCTTTATTATTAACTCTTACGATATTTTCAAAGATGACGACCAATAAGTATTGCTTGAAATTGTCCATCATTATCTTGTATGGCATGAGCTTGTTGTCTTTAGTCCGGTATTCATCGTTGACCTACCTTATGACCAATTGGGAGTCACCATAGACTTGTAGTTCCTTAATTTTCCATTCCACGACTATTTTCATCCCGGTGATCAATGCTTCATACTCAGCTATATTGTTTATACAAGGGAAGAAAATCTTGTATGCTTTTGGTATATTGTCTCCTTGTGGTGTGAGAAATAGTATACCAGCCCCTGAGCCATGGTGAGTATGGAATCTATCAAAGTACATAGTCTGATGGGTTGACTGAGTAGTTAGTAGGATGCTTTCATTTGGAAATTCTTCTATGAGTGGTTGATGATCTTCAATAGGTGCTTCTACTAACTGATCTGCTATCACCTATCCCTTGATGGATTTCGTGTCAACATATTCTATTTTGAATTTACTAAGTATCATGACCCACTTAGCGATTCTTCCTATAAGAGCTGCTTTTTCCAAGAGATATTTCAAGGGGTCTATCTTAGATATCAACTTGATTTGTCTATTTAACATGTAATTCCTAATCTTTTGTGCTGCAAAGATAACTAATAGACATGCTCGTTCAATGGGTGTATAATTCAACTCATAGCTAACCAAGGTACGACTAATGTAGTAAACTACTCAGTCTTTGTTTTGTTCATCAAGTTGTGCCAATAGAGCTCCCAAAGCTGTTGTTGTTGTCATGGATACATATAAAATAATTTCTTTATCCTAAATTGGAGGCATCAATATCAGGGGAGTGAGCAAATACTCCTTTACCTGTTGAAAAGCTTGATTACACCTTCTGTCCCATTTGAATGTTACATATTTGTGGAGCAAGTGTGTGAATGGGTGGCATTTATTCGCTAGTTGTGCAATAAACCTTGTGATAGACTAAAGCTTTCCTTGTAGACTGCACAGGTGTTTCAATATTCTCAGGGGAGGCATCTCTAGGATAGCCTTGACCTTAGCGGGATCCACCTCAATACCTCTTCTAGATAGAATGTAGCCCAATAGTTTCCTAGATGTTACACCAAACACATATTTCTTTGGATTTAGACACAAGTTATACTCCTCTAGTCTATCAAATATGTTAGCTAAGTTAGCCAGGTGTTCATGTCTTGTGATTGATTTATCCAATAGATCATCTACATAATCATCCATGGTGATGTGCAACATGTCATGGAATATGGTATTCATTGCTCTTTGATATATGGCTCATGCGTTCTTCAAGCCAAATGACATGAATTTCTAGCAAAAAGTTCCCCAAGCATAGGTAAAAGCCATTTTTTGTTGATCCTAATGGGCTATCTTTATCTGATTGTACTTGAAAATTCATCCATTAGTGAAATCATTTCATGACCAGCAGTTAGATCCACTTTTATGTTGATGTTGGGAAGGGAGAAGTCATCCTTAGGGCATGCTTTGTTAATATCTTTGAAATTTGTACAAATTCATATGCCCCCAATGGGTTTTGACACTAGTATGAGGTTGGATACCCACTCAAGATAGTCTATAGGTCTGATGAATCCCACATCCAGCAGTTTCTGAAGCTACACCTTGACTAACAATGCTATTGATGGCTGCATCTTGCGAAGCTTTTTCTTAACTAGTTTTGATGTAGTGAATGTCGTTAGATGGTGCACCACTAAAGCTAGATCCAAGCCAGACATATCTGCATATGTCTAGGTGAAGTTGATCTTACATTCCTTGATGAACATCGAGAAGTTGACCTTTTCCTTAGGATCTAAGGAAGTTGCATGATAAGTTACTTTAGGTGCCTCTGTTGTTCCAACGTTGATAGGTTCAAAACCTTCAACCAAGGTTTTTGATTGTTCTTGATACTTTTTGATGGGGAGATTGAATCCTCCATCTTTAGGTGCCTCAGAGAGGTTTTCACCCTCAGATACATCTCTCTTTTTCTATTTTCATGATCTGATAAAGCCACATTGTGGTTTTCCCTAGGGGATCTCATTTTAATTTTTAGATTTTTTATTTCGATTTTGCAATTGGAGGTTCCAATCTCCCCTCCAAAGTATGATCTTTGTTCTAGTTCTATGACAAATCCTGCCTTGTGATCTCCTTGTGGGATACCATGTTGAATTCCCATGAACTCAACAATAGCTTTGTTGTACATAACAGGTGCGTGATATTGTTGATCCCAATCAATCAACTGTGGGGGAAGTAAGGGTAGGTTATCAGGTTCCCAGAGGGTAATCTAGGTCATAATCACTAGAGGTGCTAGAATCCCATTCCCATTCATTGGAATTTGTTTCAGTATGGTAGTTATTTGATGTCTCAATGTCGATAGAAGGAGCTATTTCCTGACAAGAGGTAGTTTCAATGTTTGGGGTAACCACGTTTATTGAACCATAACCTAGTCCCATGTTCTTCTTATGTTGTTCTATTATGATGGGTTCTCTCATACCTTGTTCATGTAGACCAAGGCCACCCTTCCCAGTGTATCCCATATTTCTTGTTAGTTGATAACCTTTATTGTTAGGATCCATAGGTATGGGATGTAGTTGTTTCTATTCTTCTTTTTCTTCTTTGTAGAGCCACGATGAAAGGTCCTCTTCAAATACCACTTCACCCTTCATGTCTCCCCACTTGGTGAAGTTAGGTTTGAATTCATAAGTAATAGCTTAAATATGCTTTATTTCTTTTGGTCATTCGTAGGATTTTGGTGATGGGGGAAGTCCCCCAATGCAGAAGGATTGTTTGAAATGACATTCTGCATAGCCCTTGTCAAGCACCTAGATTTTGAGGTCAATTTTTGGAGGATCAGTTGATGTAGATGGAGTGGAGGATGAAGCAAGTGATGCTAGATCGACATAGGAAAATGAGTGGAAGGATATGTCATTACTAGGTATTTAAAGGAGCGTTTTGTACTTCTGCTCCAAGTTTGTGCAGTGATGGAAGGGTTTAGGATTATAAAATATTGTAACTTCCTTATCATTGTAAGGAAATTTTAAGCATTGATGAAAGGTTGAAGGTATTTCTTGCATTGCATGGATCCATGAACATCCCAAGAGAAGGTTATAGGGTAACTCAAGATCCAGTACCTGAAAATTTGTTTATGCTATTATTGGACCCACTTTAATTGGAAGTCTCATTGTGCCTTTAGAGTTTCTTTCATAGGCCCTTATGGTGATACTTTTTTTTTTTGTTGATCATGACATCAAAATATCCCAATTGCTTTACCATTTTTAAGGTACATATATGTTTATTCCTACACCTCCATCTATCAAGACTCTTTTGATCTTGTGTTTATGGATACAAAGCTTGATTATTAAAGGATCTTTGGGGAAGGTCTTTTTCAGAAAATACCAAGTGATAGGGGGAGGTGTTGATATCAACCATAGCTTTAAATTAATCAATATTAAGATCTTTAGGCACTGAAGATTCAATGGGAGCTTTCTCCAGGATCTCTTTATGTGTTGGTGATAACTTTAGAAGCTCAAGGATAGAGATTAGTGCTAGAGTTTTCTTCAATTGATCAACAATACTGTAGTCATTGGAAGGAGTGATGGTGACTTTGGCTGGAAGTGAGGCTCCTTGGATCATGACTTTCCCTCTTCGTGTAGTCACATTAGATTCGAGGCCTTTTCCAAGTATGATTACAACATTGATATTTTGAACAACTTGACAGATGGTTCTTACAACTTTTTCATAGGTGAAATATTTTTGGTAATCTTGTCCCTTACCTTTGTCATTTCCTCTAGAATGATCGAGGATTGGATCCTTTTATATTCCCATGTCTCTATTATCAAAGGGCTAGTGACAATACTCAATGTTGACCTCTCCTTTTTCTATCAAGTATTGTACGATGTTTTTAAGCCTCATGTAGTTGTTTGTTGTGTGGCCTTTGATTTTATAGAATTCACATCGATCATTCTCATTTCTCTAAGGGGGTTTAAAGTTTGGTTTTTCATAAGTTGTTTTATTAGGATTAGGAAGCCTGATAAGGTTCTTTTGGATGAGTTTATGCATAACTACCTCAATAATTTCTCCCAATGGAGTGAATTTTCTCCTAGTTTGATTACTTTGCCTTGGCGTCCCTCTTTGAATATCATGACCTTGATTTGTTTTCTGGTTATTTGGTTGGTTGTTTTGAGGATATGTAAGTTGGTTGTTTTGTGCATTATTTTGAGGATAGTTTTTTTGAGCTGCTTAGACATTATTTTGTGGAGGTTGCATGTTTCACCCAAATTTGGCATCAACCACTCCATCATTTGCAATGTTTTTATTCTTTTCCCATAGTTTAGGTTTTTCATTAGAACTAGAAACTTGATCTTTCTTGTTATAGAGTTTAATGACCCCTTGCTATGGGATCTCTTTCGATGAGTAAATTTTTTTCAATTGTTTCTTCAAAACTATTAGGGCACAAAATGGTGAGTTGGTAGCTAATATCTTTTTGTATGTTAGAGAAAAATATTTCCATGAGTTGTTTCTTGGGGACATGTCATTTACACTTGCTAGCTTTATGTCTCCATCTATGTAGGTAAGAATCAAAACATTCCCCTTGGCTTTGTTTAATTTTATATAGGTCGGGGACCATGATGAGAGAACCATTCGATAGATGCACCATCGAGAATTCGTGGGAAAGGCCTCATTAAATAGGTGTCATTGTGTTGTACATCCATGCAAGCTATCAACAATTCTCGTACGTGTTCTATAGGATCTCCTCTTCCCCTATATTTGTCAAATTTGGGTATTTCTAAGTTAGGGAAGGGTATCATAGATATGGACCGATCAAAGGGATATGGACATATATATCTTGTAGAGTATATCTCTTCTTGGTTTTCCAAGTTGAACATGTTTGATATCCTTTAGTTTAGATTTTGGATTTGTAAGGTTACATCATCACTTGATGTGTTCGTTTGATAAGGAGAGACGTTATAACCGTGTTTCCCCGCAATGTTGTGTGTGTTATATTGTGGGGTTTGTATATATGAGGGCCCTTGGGCCATGGTGTGAGTGTAGGATGATGGATGGGGTCCTTGAGGATCGATGTGGGTGTGTTGTGGATTGAGGGTATGATTTTGTTGTTGTTGAGGTATGTTGTGTTGTTGTTGAGGTATGATTTGTTGTTGTTGAGGTATGTTGTGTTGTTGCTGAGGTATGTTGTTTTGTTGTTGAGGTATGTTGTGTTGTTGTTGAGGTGTGTAGGTTTGATATTGTGATGGAGGTTGTTGTGCACCAATGTTGCGTTGTGGGGGATTCAATGCTTGATTTTGAAAGTGTGCTCTTTGTTGTGGTTGAACATATGTTTGATGTTGGGTATTGACATTTTGTGGTGTTGGAACATACATTTCATGTTGAGGATGATGATCCATATTGGTGTTGTGTGTTAGGATCATAGTATTGTTGTTGATTCATATATTGAGTATGATTTTGAATATTCCCTTGGTACATGCTTTCATATTGTGGTTGTTGTTGATACATGTGTTGTTCTTGAGGTGGGTTGTTTGCATGTAGTGGTGGTTGTAAATGGTTGTTACCTTGTTGGTTTACTACATGTTGTGGTCTTGGTGGGAGATTTCCCATGTTTTTCCTATTAACATTAGGACCTTGTTGTTGGGTGTTCCAAGATGTCTCATATATGTTGGGTCCCACTGTACTAGTTTCAACATTATGTGGTGGCAAGCTTTGACTTGTCAATAGGCTTGGATTTTCTTGAGCATGTTGAGCTACCACAACTTGTTCAATTTGTGAGGGATGTCTATACAATGGATTCTCCACATTTTATGGGAAAGATTGATCATTGATAGGTGCTCTTGAGAACAAAGGTGGTATCTTGGGATCTACCATTTCTTTAGGCATTTATCTCACCACCGATCGATCTCCCAAAGGAATGAGATTGGGATCCTTAAGAATTTCAACATTAAAGTCTATAGGTAACTTGGCACCACTTTGTGCTAGTTTGAGGAAATAGGTGTTTGGATCTTTCCCATTCATTTTATCCATTATTTTTTTCATTTTAGAATCTTGGGAGTGCTCTGAAAGTACCTTTTCAATGATTTCCTCATCACTATCATACTCCTCTATGATCATACCTATAGGATTAGGAGGTTGATTTTGTTGCCTAGCAAATCTTTCTTAATGTTTAAGGTGTATGTCAACATCACTAGGTAGTGGATTTAGTTGAGCTTTGAATGTTGGCTATTTTTTAGGAGTTGAGTATGTCTTCGGATCATAACCCCATGGTTGAGATTCCTCATTGGTGGTATTGGTGTTTGGTATACTAGAGCTTCTTTTGTTGGCTTCCATTTTATTTTTATGTTAAGTTGGATGCAGATTCAAAGTCAATCCTTTGGAAGCAAGGGGAAGTATCACTCAAGAGAAGAACTTGGTCGGGTAACTTGTAATGAAACCTAACTGAGCTTACACACACTCACTTATAGAATGGTTGAGCCAAGTCATAGTTTAGGGAATTGGTAAGTCATCCTTTAATATGTTGTGTTTGTATAAGGAAGGATTTTTTTTTTGTTAAGAGCATTCTTGGTTTGTGTTAAGTGCTTGGTGCATGTGAGTTCTTCTTTGTATTGCTATACTCGATCAATGGGATATATATACGTAAAATGTATATATATGTATACATGTGCATGTTGACGATAACCCATACACGTGAGATAATATGTACATGAGAATATGTAGGTAGACATACCTATGCATGCTCATGGAAAAATTGCACATGGGCATGGGGATATCGAATGGACAATAAGACATGCATTTATATATGTATATATACAGCACATGTGTATATACCTATCGATAAGATATAAATTATGTACATGTGATCGATTGTATAATCGAATGTATATATATGAGATATATGCATATATACATATATATATGCACATGTCAATATACGTGTATGTGTTGAAAAATCGGAATGTCCATACGAGAATGTCGATATATGTATAAGTATGTATACATGAATATAGATATGCATATACATACGATATTGTATATGAAATGTTAACTTGATCTCATTCATTCGAATAAAAAATGGATTATTTAGACAAACTTATTATCAATGAATGTATATATGTGTATATATATATTATGGCCGATTCAATGAATATATGATATGGCCAATATAATGTAGATATAGCGCTTCATATTATAGCGCAATGTTATATGATTAAAATTTCATATTTTATCATTGATAAAATGTGATGGAAATGCATAAGCTTATATTTGTTGCGCATAGCTTGTATTGAATGAATAAAGCATACTATTTAAAGTGTTGCATACTATACATAAGCGATGTGCAATGTAAATGAATAAAGCAACGCTATTTAAAGGGAATTCAACTCATTTGTTAAGTGTCAAATGCATTAGCAATGACCAAGTCAACTTAGTAAAAACATAGCCAATAAGAGTATTGACTTATTCTTATGTAAAATAGCAAGCTAAATGATAAGGAATATGGTGAACTGTTGGCACCATATTATGAACTCAATGATTCAATAGAAGTCTCTTAAAATTGTAAGTCAATTTCCAATATTGAACATGTGCAAATATGAATCAGTCAAAATACTATTGGCAAGAAAAGAGTCAACCTGTTGTTTATTTGAATGAGTATTGACATAGGATTTTTCCACCTTTTGATTATCAAGTTGAGTCAATTGAGTTGAGATGAGAAGTTTCAATTCGTTGGCCTTGTTTTTAGCCTGTAGATGCTAGTTTTTGGGTATAATAGAAGCACTCTTACCTCATTTGGATACACATTACTACGCATAGTCACATATTATCCATTTTGTTGCTTTTTATTTGTGAGGTTCTTATTTTGCTGAGAGGTATTTTGTGAGGAAATAATAGTGAGAGGAATTTGAGAAGGAATAGTTGCTAAGTTGATTTTAAGAGGGGACCAAGCTTAAGAACTAGTGAGTCAATTATATTAAAGCAATTAATAGCCATGGGATTCTATTCTCTTTATGTTTATCTGTTTTAGTGAAAGTTTGAATGTATTGTATGTTTTGTTTGGAATTGCATTTGATTGCTTGAAATAGAGTAATAATCTATTTGCTTATTGGGAAGGAAAATAATCTTGTTGATATGATTTCCTTATGAGCATGTGTACATACTCCATATTAAGGAGTGATTGTTTATCATCAATAGTATTATATACTAGGATTGATGAAATGTGAATAGCTTGTAAAGTTGTTTATGCAAAGTTAATTTGTAGAATTAGAAAGCTCTAATGTTATACCTAGGATTCAAATATCCATTGAAGGGGATAACTTATGATTATGCTTAATTGGTAGAGATATCATTGAGTTTTGAGAAATGGGAATAGGTTATTTCTGAGGTTAAAGATTACCTATGGAAGGAAATTACCTATGCATAGAATATAATGGCCTAAAGTCAAATTGAGATAAGGTAGTGTATGTGAATAGGATGACTATCACTCGAAGTACTAAGTGAGAATACTTTGGCCAAAGTAGTGTAATTTCCTTTGGCTACATTGTCAATTCACCGTGTTCCTTTTATGCATGCTAGTTTAGGATTGTAGTGGATACAAGTTTTAGTTATGTAGGGAACAACACTAAGCTTATAATGGTTGTAGTTATGAGGTTACTCCACCAATCTCTTTGTTGAAGGGTAGGGCCATCTTTTCATATGTGGAAAATGTGTGGGGGACCACATTTGAGTTTGTGGTTGGCAGATTTTTTTTTGAGTGATGCTTCCCCTCAACAGTTGGCAACCAAGATTTGAAAGGAGATTCCTAGACCATCTATATCTATTGCTTTGAAGCTTGGTTGAGATATGTATGTATTTTGTATACGATCTTGGGTAATCGTAATATGCAGGGAAAACTTTAGTGGCGAATCTTTGCCATTTGGTGAATTAATCACACCCTACAGGGTGGCCAAATTGCCTGGATTTTACGAATTATTGGTCCAATACATGTCTATTCGCCATCAATTTATTTTATGAGGCATATTTAAGTAATCAATTTTCCATAACAAACTACGTGTTTCAAATGGACTGATTAATATTTTCACTAGGAATCTTGAAAGCATATAATAAACCATCTACATATTCACCAATACTATTAAAACAATGTTATGTATCAGGACCCATTTCACCAATAAAATTTACAAATAGTTGCTTGTGAGGACCCATTTTGCCAATTAAAATTTACAAATAGTTTCTTATGAGGACCCATTTCACCAATAACATTAAAAAATAATTACGTTTGAGGACACATTTCACCAATTTCCATGACACCTCCATGCTAATCATAGTGCCATAATTGCCTTGAAAATTACAACGCATCGCTGTATGATCACGCGAGATTCGCCAAATTTTTAATATACCATTTAAAAATCCCACGAAATTTTCCAAATATGGATTGATATAAATATAATCAAAACTATCATTTATTCTTACACATTTTGACTTTGAACTTGTGAGATCTCGATTTGGAAGTTGGACTTGGAACCTTGAAATTGATCATAGGAAAGTTACAAACTTACAACATAGGAATTCCTACATTAACAAATAGAAAGTCAATGAAACCCTAAAATTAAAGGTGAGTGATCATTTCTTCATAGTGTTATAAGATTTCTTTATCTCTTTTCCATTCTTGCTTCAATCTTAAAGATGATATTGAGTAGGGAATGGCATATATATTCTATGTCCTTAAACAAGAAGACAATTTTTCTAGCTTTTATTTGAAGTGAGAGATCAATATGTCGAGCAACAAGTGCAACAAGGGTGAGACTCCTTAGGGTGGTGAAGGGACTGGGATACCATCAAAATGATCAAAAAGTAGAGCTACCATACAATCTTACTTTGGAATTGGAAATGCTTATGATCCATCAGATCAAGATGGAGATGCATCATCAACTCTTCCACCAAATATTAATGAGGAAGGCATTCACAATACCTCACCGCCATCGAAAGGTCAAGGTGAGATTATCATTGAGTTAAATGAGTCAAATGAGGATGGAAATATCGCAGAAGATGTTCTAAGGGATACCCTAGTTATCTAGAATGAGATAATTGACTTGGATGATGTTGGTAGCAAGAAAAGAAAAGGAAAATCAAAAGTGGGGTGCGAGTGGGAAATGACAAGAAATTTTCATCTTGATTGGGTGTCAAATTACACATTCATTGTACTAGTGGATAAATCAAACAAAGATGAAACTGCAACATAGTGCATGTGTATGATTTGTAGTTGGAAATGTAAAAGACACAAGAAGTTGCAGCTAAAGCTTGACACTATAGAAAAGCATATCAGTAAACTTTATGGAAAGCAAATCATAGAGAAAAAGGAACAATTAGTAGTATGATGGAAATCAAAGGAATAATGTCATGTTAAGTATGTCGGGGAATATGAAGAGCATAAGCAAAGAATGTCGAAGCTTGTTGCATGTCGAGGTACAATTGAGGCTCAGTTTGGAAAAGCAATGGAAGAAGCACAACTGGCAAAAACTGTTCAAATGAGTGTTTTTTTCATATTTTGTCTAGAGGGCATCCTACGACATACTACCCAAAATATTTTAATTTATTATCTTTTTTGGGTGTTCCTCACTTTCCTAGCTCACATTGGTCAGTAAACACTGGATGGGAATGGGAAAACTATCTTGCTATAGTGGAAAAGAAAGATTTAAAGGAGAAAGTAAAAGAGTCAAACTTCATTGCATTATCTTTAGATGAAGTTACTGTGATAGATAATACTTCTTAGGTATGTATGCATGTGTATACTGTAAAAAAACATGTCTGCTAAGCTCATATTCTCTGTGTTCATAAAATGAAGGACAATTCAACATCGCAAAATCTATTTGAACTAGTGAAGAAATCTTTGAATGAAATTGCAGGTATGGATGACTTGACAATTGCCAAAAAGTTGGTGTGTGTAGGAGTTGATGGAGCTGCAATAATGCAAGGTCATAGGAATGGTGTTTGCACAAAGTTACAAACCACTTGTGCACCATACATGCTTGGCATTCACTGCATGGACCACAAAATGAATTTAGCATTTAGAATTGTAAGCAAGTTTCCTATAGTATCAAAAGTTGAAAATCTAGTCTACGAGCTCTACGCATACTTCTATCGAAGTCCCAAACATTTCATAGAATTTTAAAATTTTGCTGAGGGAATAACAGTAGGAAACAAGCTTCTCAAGGATGTTGATACTAGATGGATCTCCTTGCATGGACCAGTGCAATGAGTTCTTTCAAAATATCAATCCTCAACTGGAGTAATGTACGAGCATCACAACATAGTAGACAGAGCTCCTAACTCTTACATAGGTTAAGTGATATAGAGACACTCTTGACTTTAGCTAGTCTTCTCCCCATGCTAGATGAAATAAAAAATCTTGTGAGGAAAGCCCAAGATAGAACTATGTATATTTATGAATATGCCAAACTATGTAGACATACATGCATGGCCCTCGATCATCTATATCTAGATCTAACTTCTAAAAGCCCAATTTTTTTCATCTGGCAGAGAATTACTGATTTGAATCAACTTGATAATTATTTATAGTTTAATGCAAGTGGGAACATATGTATATGTGTACATGGATTTGAGACACCAATGTACCATTGTACGACAACCAGACACTCTATCAGAGAAGTACCTATTAGAAAGGAAGCTTTTAATGACATTGTTAAATCTGTCAGTGATAATTTGGAGGAAATTGCAAGATGTATTTCCATAGAGATTTATTATAAATTCCCTCGACAAGAAATACTTGAAACCATGGGTATTGTGTGTCCTCAATTTTGGGTAAACCGATATAGCCCAACCTATTTTCATGATAAACTAAATATCTTGATCGAACACTTTTCGAAAAGTGTAAAATACAATGAGCAAACAATAGAAGGAATTATAAATGTAGATAAGCTTAGACAACAATGTAAGAATTTTGCAAGAAGTATGATGGACCAGTTTGATTCCATGTGCATGGAGAAGTCCTTTGAATCGGGATCAATAACAAAGGCTTAGGAAAACTTAGGTCAGAGTGAAATATTACGTGGTTTGATATCAAAATATTTCAAACTTGCTGATTTATTTCAAACAATGATATTGGGGCCAGTGGAGGATGAGAGAGTTTTAAGTTCATTGGCATTTTTGAAATCAAAGATAAGAAACAAACTAGAAAGGAATTTGGAAAATTGCTTGAGGATGAAAGGAACTGCGTATAATGTCAAAACTTTTCCTTTTGAAAGGGAACTCACAATCTAGAGGTCCATATGTGAAAGAAGAGGGTTGTGCAACACTCCAAACACTAGTACTAGTGGCATTGGCAGTGGGACAAATGACAATGACACAATGAATGTTGAATTTGAGATGCAGCGTGAAGAAAATGAAGACCAGACTCAGAATCAAGACGACTCTACTACTTTATCTCAAGTTCAATGTTAGTTTCAGGACCCTGACTCCATTTGGGAAATGGAAGTGAATTAGCAACTTTTTAGGTATTTATACTGCAAGCTTCATGAATCATTTTCCAAACTATAGTTGATGATATTTTATATTATAATTTGTATTCCATGAAATTGTGAATCATTGCACTTCATGAATCATATTCCAAACTGTAGTTGATGATATTTTATATTATATTCCATGAAATTGTGATATTTTATATTTTATATTGTATTCCATGATATTGAATTTGATATGTGATTCTGCATCATTTTTAAAGAACAATGCTTATCACACTACTTATAAATTCCTATTGCATTTCCATTCACACAATCTTTGATAAATAACTGAAAGGAATATTAATCCATTCCTTGAATAGAAGCTAACAATTCAAAATCCATAACATAAACACATGATGTGATATGGCAACTTATAAATAACCCTTGATTATTTTGAGTCAAAAGATAGTGAATAGAATACTGGAGAGCAAGATGGGTCGATATTCAAAATTAAAGAAATACACTTAAGTATGAACTATGAATAAAATGATCAAGGGTTTTTTTGATGATCTTCATTGTGTTCCAATGATGTATGGCTTTTATCTTGGTTTTAATCCATAGGTACTAGTGGAACCCTTCAAATTTTTGTGTTCCACTAATTATTATTGCAAAACCTAGCTGTTCTATGGATTTGGAATGTGTCGTAAGGCTTAGGGTTCCAGTGGTTCTCATGTTCTAGGGTTTATGTGTGTTATAAACCCTCTCAAAAACCCCAAGTGTCTTTTCCTTTTGCCTACATTTTATTTCTTAGTTGACCGAGTTTTACACGTTCTCGGTCTCTTAAGTCATATCTTATGCCTTTCCATCCGTTTACTCACCGAAACCTTGAGCCTAATGTTTTTGGTTGCTACTCATAGAATCCTTATAAGTCTTGCCTTATCTTATGCGGGTCATAAAATTCTCTTAATTCTTGTTCTCTCCCTAAGTCTTGGTTTTAATATTCACTCGTCTTTTAAATGTTATAAACTTAGGCAGGAGGCCCCTTTTAAGTCATGTAATAAGGACACATGCTTATTTTTTGATGCAGGAGCATCCTTGGTTCTTTGCAATCCTACATCAACCAAAAAAAAAATATTTTCATTTCATTTTTGTTCTTGTTCAGTTCAAGTTGGCAGATTCAACATTTCATCATATTTGCTCACCAAACCTTGCGGATCTATGTTTTCATCGTGGACATGTTCATTTTCCCTTATTCCAAGATTTCAAAATGATTGGATCTTTTTCCGGCAAGTTAGCGCTTTCGAATTAAGTGACAATTTCTAGAACCAAGCACCGAAGCAATTTTGAGCCTAACGGCTAGTTTTGTCTCTTATGGATCCTTCCCGTAACTTGCAGATCCTTGTGATGTGTTTTGAATTATTTTGTGGAGTGTCCCCGGCCTTAATTTTGGTCCATACTTCATCCTATGCACCTGTCGAGGAGAAATTCAAATTTAAGGCCGACCTATTTCACACACACGTTACATTACCTTCATCGGAGATTTTAATGATCTTTAGTTAACGCGGAGGATTCTAAATCTCGAGATGTGATATAAATCATTGTAACAGATCATTAGGATAGTTAGTGGATGAATATTGGATTTAATATGCAAGATTTCAGCTTGTATTAAGGAGCATATAGGAATACTGTATTTCGAGCATGTTGTATCAGGCATGTGAGCCCAATCTATGAACCAAATGTTGTCGGCTGATTGCAACTAAAATTTCTTCTAATATGGAAGTTTGAATTTGCATTTGCCTCCATATTCTGTGTGGTTTCTATTGTGTAACTCTTGGCACATGGTCTAGACTGTTCTCTTTGAGGACCCTCCTACTGTGACTGCACCATTTTTAATCCTTTGTTATGCTTGGCGGGTCCAATTGACTGCTTTCTATTGGTTCCCCTCCATCCCACGAGATTAAAATAATCAAATTAAGGAGCTAATGGGATGGCGGGAAAGAGACACCTGGCAACCCTTTTGGCAGGTCCTACCATTGCTCCAAGGTACTGATGGCTAAAAGTGATCTAATCAACGATTATTATGGTTTCTAACAAAAAAATCTCAGCCATCCCCTACTAGGCTGCAACGGACCCACCTTTAGCTCCCATCTCTTAGAGGGGAAGTGGGGAGGCACCACATGGCACTATCGCTACTATTTGCTGGACTATTGAAGACATAGAAATATTTGGTGAAATATTTCTCGACAAGATTGAAGAGTTAAACAATATGCTACTAGAGGGGTTTGTAGGCACGTGCAAAATTGCTCGCCAAGATGTTATGATCGTGGTCGTCCATTAATTCCAAAGGTTATGTAGTCAGGAAGACAATGTAAAAGGTAAGAGGCTTGTAGATTGAAGGCATTAGATTTACTCTGGGTTGTTCCTGCCCCTGTGTTGTCGTAAGATGCACACTTTAAACTCAGAGGGGAAGCGGGGAGGTTTACACATAGATAGTTTCGGTGCTTGTGGAGATGGTGGAGTCTATAGAATGACTTGAAGATGTACTCTTATTTTCAAACTTATTTGACTAAATCTGGTCTGTCCATTAGGCCATCTCATTGCAAGATCAACGACTGAGATTCAAAATTGAGATTAAGGGAAAATAAGCCATTCTGTTTGCACGAGTGAACAATAATGGTGGATACAACGCCCACTACTAAATTTATCTATTTTAAATCCATAAAAACTTGCTTTAAAGCACAATTGGAAACTATTAAAGCATTTTGTGCATCTGAGTTCTCACAACAAATTTCAATCTTGTGCGATGACCAGAATTAGGGATTTCAAAGCAACTGTAAACCAGTAAGTAAAATCACTATGTTGCTTCTCAATTATTTGAATTTTTTTTGAAAGTGCTAGCTTTATCTTTATATTATTAGAGTTTTCTAGTTTGTTTCATTTCTTTTAAGGTTTGATGTTCAATTCGAATGGTTAGCCTATTTAGTCATGTTATTGCTTTGCATCAAACCCATACCCTAGTTGTAAGCTTGTAATTTGCTGAGAAGTAAACCCTGGTTTGCACAAACTCTATCTCTATGGTACCCAAAGTCAATGCATTTGCGTCAGAAGGCCAATCTTTTGATTCAAAGCCTGCAGTGAGACCCTTGGTACATGACTTAACTGAACAATTGATACCCTCAACCTCTAAGAAACTAAAGGGACAACTTATGTACCGTGGCCCTAGAACTAAATTTGGTATCATCAATAGTTATTGTATAATTAAAGATGTTTCCCTAACATACTCTGGATGTAGTCTTTTTGATGGATGGTTTGGAAATAGGAATGTCGGTATCCCTTTTTGCAACCCATGGAGGTTGGACATGGGTAAATTGGTTGTGCCCAACATGTTCGTAGATATTGATCTCCCCAAAGCAATCGCTGCAAACTATGACCCTTTGGTTAGGGTTGATAGAGCTCATGGTGGACAAAATTTGGTATGGGTAAATAAAGAGGAAGTTGCATATGTGTTCAATTTGAACACTTGGAGCAATGACATGGTTAAGATTGATGAGCAGAAACTGAGGGAGGAATATTTGAAAGTAAAACACAATTTCAAGGTATCAGTGTTGACAAATTTTTTGATATCAGTAGGAAAGGGAAAAGATAAAAGAAAGATTACTTTGGGACCCTCTGATGTGGAGTCCCTCCCTTTAAGTATTTCCAACCATATTTTTAGAATACCTTTTATTCCATCTGCCAAAGTCTAGGGTTTGATCCTGGTTCAAGCATTCCAAAGGCCTATATGTACATGGCTGCAAGTATCCAACACCTCAACATTAATGCCTTAGATGATTTTTCCACCTATATAACAAAGGAAATTCACAAAGGATTGGTGGCCTTGAAGAATGGGGGACATGGTGTTAGGTTTTGATGGTTTTCACTCTTCATGCACATCTTTCTTTTCAAAGGTCCAAATTACTTTGGTCAGGAGATGGAGCTTAAAAGGGTTGTGGATAGTGTTGAAATTTTGGTACAGTCAGGGACTCCTATCTTGGATAGGAATGAACAAAAGACTAACTATGTGATTGCTAAAAACCTTTCTACCACCAAGTTAAGAAAGGATTTAATGGTGGATGTACCTAGGATCCCCAAGGAGTTACATGATTTTTTGAGGCCTACTGAAAGAAGGCTTGACTTGAACATTGTACACAACTAGGGGGATGTAATTCCCTTTAAGGATTGTACAATTATAAGGGTATTTGGCACACTATTGACACCCCATATACTCCCTAGGGAAGTTCCTTTGAGGATTGGGTTTTTGGAGGTGATGTGGCAGCTAGGGAATGTGGATGATTTCTTCTTGGATGAGAAGTGAAAGGGAAATTTCTTCCTTACATACACCATGTTTGCATATTTTGTAGTGATAACACATGGATGGAGGGACATTGTGGACCACTATCTCATGCACTATAATATGAAGATCTGGGCATACAATACATATGATCCTGAGGGGTTCATATCCTAGTTGAAGAGGAAAAATAGGGGAGGTCGATATGTTCATACCCACACTATGCTTGAAGACCTCATTAGAAATATTTTTGACCTTGATGTCCAAGTTGATAGGATGAGGAAACATGGGTTGTATTTGTAAATTTGGATAGAGAAATTAAGGCTAAAGATCCCAATTTTGAAAATTGAAAGTAATTCAAAATTTTGAAAAAATTGTGGCAAGAATGAAAGAGGTGAAGATAGTGCAAGTTAAGGGGAAGGCCCCTATGGTAGAAGGAGATTTAGTTGTGCAACTTTCCAAGAAGATGCATATTTATTCAAGGAGAAAGAGCACAATAAAAAGGCAACAGATAATTGCAACTCCTGCACAATCTTAGGAGTTAAAAGTGCATTCACCACAACAACAGTTACCTCCATTATCACCACAACATTCTTCTACCCCTGGAATAATTGAATTGGATTTGGATTCTCCAATTAGAGAATCATCTTCTCCAAGGGATCCATCAATAAAGAAGCAAAAGGTTGAAGCTTCTAGTATGGTTGACTATCTTGCAGAGGCAAATGATGAAATTGCTATAATTGATGAGGAAATAATGCAAGGGATGACATCCCCTAAAGGGGAAATAATACCACAAACTTTGGGCCTTAGGTTGAGCAAAGTTGACTTAAATGGAACAAATAACTTCGAGGATGTTAGATTCCAAGCCTGTGAAAGCTTTATGGAAGATGACCAATTTGTCAAGACACAAGATTTCTAGGAGTTTGTATGGAGAGCAATGAAGGATGAGTATGCCACATTGGTGCAAAAAAGGAGAATTGAAATCCCCAAGAAGCCCAAAGAGGTTATTGAAGCTAAGGTTTGAGATGAAATGAGGGCCAAGTATTTGAATATTTCTGCAGATGAGGGTAGGGAATTGGTGAGGAAGAGTGGAGTGTTATTACTCCCAGAATGGGACCTGGCATCAACAATTGCTTTTGACACTATGAGAAGAGAGGATGCCCTCATTTTTAATAGTGAAGAAGAGGTTACATTGGCTT
The DNA here is from genome assembly GCA_007258455.2 of Sequoia sempervirens. NCBI lineage: Eukaryota > Viridiplantae > Streptophyta > Pinopsida > Cupressales > Cupressaceae > Sequoia > Sequoia sempervirens. The sequence goes on along the minus strand of VDFB02348227.1, from coordinate 11,956 downwards.
TGCAAGGGTTAGTTTTTAGTCAACAGTGGGATACTCTTTCTATTTGGGCTCTAGCCCCCAACCACCAAAAAGCCTAAGGTTGCAGAACCTGCCCCAGGTGTAAGAGAAGGTTTAATTATAAAAAGAGTTTCAGATACATTTGCCTTGGAGGAAACAACCATGAGTGTTAATGTGGCACAATTCACCAAGGCCACAGTTGAGTCACTAACAGTGGAAAGGGATAATTTTAGAACAAAATATAATGAGGTGGTTGCTGAGTATAACTCTAGCTGGTAAAAGATGACTCAAATGCAAAATCAAATGGCTTTGCGGAAACAACAATTCCAAGCATTGCAGCTTGGTACCTCACATGATGCAATTCCTCCTCCTTCCCCAATTCCTTCACCTCCACAAACTCAAAAGGAGGCTACCCCCATTGAATCTAAAGATGTAGAAATGGCACAATCAGCTCCTAAAACATCAGATGCCCCTCAATTTGAGGAACTTACTAAGGATGAGTTGATGGAAAAGCTCAAGACTTATGAAGATAGGATGGATGATCTTGTTCATTTGAATAATATGAATATTGTGACAATAGTGCTTGAGCACTTGAATAAGGGGGTAGAGAAAAGGTTAATTAGTGTTCATTCCAATTATTCTTTAATGTTTTATGCCATTAAAAACCTTGATAGAGATAAAGAGATTGTTATTCCTTTAATGGATAGGTGGATTCCAAAGGCTCAAATGCTGAGGGACATGGTAGTTACATCCTCTCATGATGTAGATAGGCCTCCAAAGATACTTCCAACTCTAAGATTTGTAACAAACATAATTGGTTCTCAAGGGTTGATTGAACTCTTGGAGGTGAAGATTAAGGAATTGGTTAAGAAGTTTGATGATTGGAATTTTCATCTTCTTCCAGACATTCTAAATGAGAAGGGTGAAGTCAAGTCCCTACAGTAGTGGAAAGACTAGGCAATTCAAGTGATAACTTCCCAAGCTTAATAAATTTGTGATGAAATGGATTTAGATATGTTGAGGAACAATATGGATAGGCTCATGCATATAGGGTATTTCCTTGAAGATTTTGATAAGGAGGAAAATCAAGTGGTAGTTAGGTATAGCCCATACAAAAAAAAATCAGATGGTATTATGGGGTTTGACTAGCCAATAGAGGAGTTTGCACTATGGAAGTCCAGTTATATTGACATATTGGACATATAAATTGCTGCAAGTTGGAGTGAATGACAAAAAATTTGGTTGGTGGTCTACAAAAATGAAGTTTAGCAAGAAGAGTGCAATACATGGCCTTGAAATAGTATAGATCAGGCCTTAGATATATCAACATTCATATGTTGCACTTTTTCAATTTTAAATATGGCGACAAGGACTACAAACTTGGAATCACTTTGGTGTATTCTATCTTTCACTTTATGCTTTTGTTCTGCAAGTTTTTAAATCACATGGACTATAATGTTTTCCCATGGAAAAGATTATTTTGCACCGACTAAAGGAGCCTTTTGGAAGGTGTGGGAAATCTATATCAACAAATGTAAAGGAATTTTGTCTTATATCTATTCCCCCTCTTAGAAATGCAAATATAATTGCTTGGGGATGTTTTGAAATTAAAATTGAAATGTAAGTCAAATGTAAATGTGACTAAATGTGTAATTTGGCTCGAACCTTGTTGCTTCCTTGTTCTTATAAAAGAGAATTCAAGGCCAGTTGCACAGGTCTTTGGTTGAGAGAGATCTTCTACTCATGTAATGGATTTGAAATACAAGCATATAGGAATATGATTATTGTTGAGTCCTAGGTTGAATTTGAGTCTATAATAAGCATAATAGTCTTACAACAGTAATGGCATTTGAATGAGAAGTGCAAAATCTGAATCAGATTCTCTCCTTTTGTATATTGTCATAAAAATTATTAATAAAATGATTCTAAAGCAATACAAATGAAAAAAGAAAGTTTCCATCAAATTGTCAAAAAATATTATAAACACTAAAAGTTGTCACTCTTGCTAGGGTTTACCAGACTTTTTCTTCAAATGATAAAATAAATAATATAGATAATTGAACATCGACACATTACTGAATTTGAGTTTTTTTATTGATTTTCACATGAAGGAATACATAGAGGCATTGGAAATACAAAAAAATTATCAAAGACAACTTTGCACAAAGCTGAGTTGGAACTTGGAAACTCGAATTATTAATATCAAATCACTGTATCACATTTTCTAGCAACTCCCATTGTTGAGGTGTTGGATTTGTCATTTGTTCTAATTGATATTGTTTGACTTGAAAATTTGTTAACAATTCATGATTAAAATTGGAACCTGTCTTGAATTCTTCAGTAAAAATTGTATTCAAGGTTATCAGTGGTTTGATGGAATCCAAATAGTTTGCCACATCTGGGTTCTAGGGAAACTGGTCCAAATCAATCTTCCTTGCACCCTCCATATTCTTTCTGAAATCATCCTTTCCAATGAATCTCTCATTTGTGTCAAAATCCTCTAGAAAACCAAGCTCTGTGAAGTTACTTACCTTTTCATCCAACTTCTTCATCTTGTTGTAGCCAGATCCACAAATTCCTTTGTTTCACACATTCTCAAACACTTTTGAATGATAGGTGACAACATCAATTAGGCAGAAAGCCGATTATTAATCCCTTTTGATTTCAAATCATTATCACTGGCTTTGTATACTATTTATTGAACTTGATTTGTAGATTTCTCTAATGCCATCACATTTTTGTTGTCCACTAAATATTTTTTAGCTTCTTATAATGTAGTATGATAGCATCAATCAATTGAAACAATTCACACAAATGATCAATCCTTTGCATTATTTTATCCCAGATATTTTATTTCATATGCCTCATTGTTTCTCTACAAAATTCAATTTACTTATTTTGACTAGAGTTAATTTCATTTTTTTCTTCCATCAGTTTTGCGGCCAATCTTTCATTTCTTTTTCTTTTTCCAATTTTTGTTCCCACTATTCATTTCCTTTCCTAATGCTTTGTCTTAATTTTTTTGAAGTGGATTTTTCTCATCATATTTCCTTTTTCTCTCATCTAACCTTTGCTTCAGTTCATTCACTTCTCTCTCATTTTTTTATCCTCTTTGCTTGTTGATGTAGATGCATATATATTTTTTTTCTAATTCATTGCTCTTGTTATATGTTGCTTTCCTCTTTGTTGTCTCATTTGCTAGGTCTATCTGTAACTTTTCTATTTGAGTATGCAACATTTCTCTCTCTCTCTCTCTCTCTTTAACAATTATGTGTACACCAATTCATTATTCTTCTTTGATACATTAATTTTGTCAGTATTTTTGAGTCCAAAAAAGTCCAATTGTAAATTGCTCACCTAAAATTCAGATTGATCCATCTAATTTGTTGGTTTATTTTGAACTGTGGGAACAACAATTGTGTACTCCATGATTTCTTTATTTGTGTCAAATGTGGGTAATACCATGGTTGTTGTAGGCTCTAAAGTTATAGTAGACACACTCTCCATCAGTTGCTTCTTTTATTTTTCATACAATTACGATCTTTTTGAACTCTTCGATGTAATCAAAACTTGGGAATGCAAGAACAATGGAATGCTTGAATGGCGAAGGAATATGAGTACTTATAGTTGCTAATGTTGTTGCAACCACACTAACTGTGGGACAAGGAGTGCCTAGAAATAACTCCTTTGTGGTGGAAATGGTAGTTGTTGTTGGAATTGGGCCTATCAAAATCCTTTGCCTCTTTCGTATGCCTTGATCACTTGGTGTTTATGTGGTATCTTGTATTGTTGTCCTCTTGTGTGCAATTTTGTTGTTGTAGCACATGTTGACCACTACTAGTACTACTACCTATACCATCACCACTAGTGGCAGTGGAAATTAAACTAGGTTCTCCACCATGGGCATGTCTTAGTTGTGATTATATTTGACCTTGAGGATTAGGATTTGAAGCAATAACAAAATGAATTGTTTTAGATGTACTTGTATGCCCTTGGTCTACTTTATCATCTCCAAGGCCTCGCTTATCAACAGGTTTTCTATGGTCTACATCTATTACTGTACAAATGCCTTGCCGTTGGGATCCCAAACCACCACCTTTATAACCCATTTTTCGGCTATGGATACTCCTGAAGTATATCCTTATTTTGTGGCCTCACTTAAACTAGGTTTGACATAGCTTTGTTCTTCCCTATCATCATCAGATTTAGTTTCTTGATCTTCACAATCATTGGGATGCTCTATATTCCACAATTTGCTAAACTCACGATCTTCTTCATTATCTCCAAATTCTACAAGAGTTCTTAGTTCACCTAGCTCCTTCCTCATAGACCAAAAGGCAATAATTTTTTATCGTGAACACTTTTTATTTGTAACTTCCTTATATAGAGAATCTAGAATTTTTACTCTACTAGATGGTTTATCACTTTTTTCATAAAAAATGTTGTACCTCCTGATTCTCTTTCGATGCAATGCCATAATTTTTGCTGAAAATTGTTCAAAAGAAGTACCTTTCTCAGTAGAAATTTTCTCCATTGCTATTTTGACCTCATCTTGAGAATCCTTGTTTCTCAATTTTTCAAGCAAGGGTTTACTTTGATGTTGAATTCTACTTGCAACATTCCTATTGGCCACAATCATTGATTTAATGGTGTCACATAGATCATACTGCCAATGAAAAACAACATCAAAATTAAAAAAATTCAAGAGATCATGTGCCACACTAAATTCTTTTCTCTTAAATGTGAACCCTCCACATGAAAAAGGTAAAGAAGGAAATACGGTCTTCTTCTACTGACCAAAAAAGTGTAGTTCATCAGTACTCTGCATCTGCCTTGCATATTCCAATGCAAAAACCCTTTCTGTCACATGTTTTGGAGTTTGTATGGTTCTACTCATGATCCATAAAATCTTAGCACAGTATATTCTTCCATTAAGTACCAATCAACCAATTGTATTTCTTTTCCTTGTTGAATGCAATTTCTACATGACATAGGAAATCTAGGCATTGGAGTATTTGTAATTACTTAATGCAATGGAGCCAAAAATTAGTCTACAAAATAATTGTAGTTCCTTTGAGAATCATGCATCCTTATCTTAGTGGTCCAATCATATATTGGAGCCATTTTATTTTCCTCGGCATTACTGTAGGGCTGAATATGAAGCTTGTTGGTCTGAAACATTCCACTAAATTTTAATAGAAATAAAATAGCACAAGTAGGTTGTGAACCTAAATGTATTAGTGGATGTTGAACGTGCACCTCCTTTAATCATTAAAAATTGTTCATGCATGGATTCTACAATGTGCTCAATAAATTTATATTTGATAGGTTGAGATGGAGAAGAAAAATGGATATTATATACCATTTCAAGGAGGCTTGCACCGACTTCCCAATTGCTATCTAGTCTGAGGAAAAATGCTAGCATAGAAATAGTATCTTGAACCCATGGTCTAAAAATATCAAAATCATAAGGAGGCTTATGATTACCTTTCAATTTGTTTCTAACTTGTATGTTATCTTGAACAATTTTATTTATGAAAGAATTTTTCTCCCTTTCATCCACTACTTCATAATCACTAGCAACCTTTTCTAGGTCAATGTGGAAGTTTCCAAATTCTTCGATTGTAAATTCCAACACTTAAATTCCAAGTTCTTCTGCATTAATGGATAAATTTTTTTCTTTGCTATCTTTATTAACAATTACTCTTTTGTTATCATCATAATTATGGGCACAAACCATGATAACTACCGGGCAAGGGAAAACCTCATGTAACATCATGCGCCCTAATCTAGTTACCCATAGTGCACTATAAATATTAGCTTGCATTTGATTTGTAGCCTTATTCTCAGATAAAAATATAAGTTATGAGGTACTCCTACCATAGATTACAGGATCATAAATATCATGGTATTCATCAGTGAAACTTGGAGTTTTAAGCAATCCAACATAATGCATTTTTTTATCCAATTTTTCTCTAGTGGTACTGGTGGTAGACATGCTTATACAATGTGAAATTGTGAATTCCCTCTTAGTCCTTAATTTTTCTTAATTCTTAGTTTGAGAAAATATTATTTTAAGAAACGATGAAACGTAGCCGTAGGAATTTTGTCTTTCACTTACCCGGATTTTGATTCTTGAAAAGATTAATATTAACATGTGTGGAATGGATTTGTTGGAAGTGAAATCCAGAATCTCCTTGGTGCACTGCAATGAGCAGTCTAAAATCTCCCCATGTGTTGACCCTCTCACTTAAAAATAAAATCACTTAGTAGTAGAATTTTTTTTTTTCAAACATTAAAGTGAATGAAATGTCAACGTGTGCTTCCGGACTACACAATTAGTACATGGCTATCCTGCATTGACAACAAATCCTAAACTGTTGATCTTTGTAAGTATAATGATTATAGGGTGATTCTGGAGGTTTAATTTCACATGCCTAATGCTTTGTGTATTTCATTCCAGAATGCAACTACAAGTACAACCATCCATCAAATGTTCATCGAATGGTTGAGTAATTTATGATATAAACAATAAACATGTGTTTTAAAGGGGTTGGCAACTTAATGTCGCAAAGGACTTAATAAAATAAATAATGATACCAGGAACCGGGGGAGATCATTGATCAATGACAAATTAGAAATCAATAACATTTTGTTAAACCCTAGCAAGAGTGACAACTTTTAGTGTTTATAATGTTTTTTGACAATTTGATGGAAACTTTCTATTTTCATTTGTATTGCTTTATGTTTTAAATCTACATGCAAATATTTCATAAATAGATAATACTTAATTTCTTAACGGAAAAAAAAATGATTTGAATAGAGTCATAGACACTGAACTTAGAAAATAATTCTTTATTGTAAATGAATAACGAAAAATAACACAACCATTTATTTTATTACAACTAAATTACAATGTTACATTATTACATATCTTTTTAAAGATGAGTAGAGCATGCAAGCTCTTGTTTTGTATAAATTCCATATTTAGTGTTACATAGACACAATTGATTCCAATTTGTTACTCGTGACAATGAATTACAAATTGATTCCAAGCTTCTGTTGGTGACAAGGTAATACAAATGTCACTTTGAAAATAAATGCATGGGAATTGCCTAGTCAACCATGTTGGGGAAATGGGAGCTGTGAAGATATAAAATGTACTTATCCTTTTTGAGAACCAGATTCATGCAGAAGATGAGGGGTAGTAAATCTGCTCCCATCTATTGCACGTAGCTTCCATGCACTAGGATAGCACTTATCTTCATCAGAGCTCCTCATCCTGGTTCAAAACCTATCTAAGAAGATAGGTGAACCAAATCAACTTCTTTCCAATTCCACCCATTCTGAACTTGAAGGAAATTGGTATTTTACTCTATAACTACATAACTAGAGGCAGGAGAACTTAGAGTATCCCCAATAATACCACATCATCTTCTTCCTTATTAACCTTACAAAATGAAAACCCTTACGACAATTTAGGACATTGCACTCAATAGCAAAGCCTTTAGCCTTCAATGAATGATTTTAGTTGTGCTCACTATCCCTATTTATGGGCCACCAGTACCACTACCAGCCTGATCCCTATTTACTTGTGAGTCGTGTGAGGTTGGGCATAATGATAATCACGCAAACCAAAAAACCAACTTAATCGATTCATGTAACTTAAGCCTTACATTTACAATTAAAATGTTTAATTTGATTGATGTCTAGCTACATGCAAATTGTACCTCAAGCTGAAAAGTTGTCAAAATCGCCACTCAAATGATATGAAATCATTACAAATCTTGTTTCATTTGATCACTGGATTAATGGCATCATCATCTATAGTATGTCGTGCAGTTTTCAATATCAAGCTATCCAATCAATCGCTTTGGATGTACATATGACATTAATCTGCGATACCACAACCACACTTTCTTCAAAAATATTGAGAATTAAATGAAAGGTAAAGTACTTCGAGGCATTGTAAAGAGAGAATTAAATGGCTTGTTGTACCTTAATCATTATCAATGTCCACTAATAAGTCACAATAAATTTCACTCACTTATGATTAGAACTATATGTTGATAATTACTATTAGTTTTAAAAGCCACATTTTTATATTGAACAAAGCAAAAAGGATTTACAAGAATGGAGCCACAAAAAGTATTTTAATTTAAGTAGCTAAAGACTTAAGTACATACTACATAGCCAACCTAGCCAAAAATCCACTAACCATGACAAGAAACCAGTCACATAATACATATTACAAGGTCTGTTATGCTGTACAATAAAATATAGACACAAAAAATTACTAATTTTTTTTGTAACATTAGCTGAGGCCCTCAACCGGGTGTTTGAGTAGAAGGTGAATCAAATTTAACAAATTAACAATAGAGAAGAAAAGTGAATCACCCAAAACCTTCCTCCAAAAATCCAGAATCTTTAATGATTCATTTTTTGTATCACACAACAGACCACATCTCATATTAACCAAGGTAAGAGCTTGCACTATAGAAGCATGCAATTCCACTTTTCGAAAGATTCCACCAATAAGCACTAACCCACATTCAAAATTGTAATGCTCCAGTACCAACTCCAATGAAGAAATAGAGTAAATGAAAAGCTGCAAATAACGTATTACCAGTGTCTTCACCTAATATTTATTGAGAAAAATGTACATGCAATCAAACAAGAACGTTGAAGCTACCTCATAATATAGAGCACGCGAGTTGCTCTGAAGCCATTCCCTACCCACAATTATTCTTATAACATCCTCAACCTGCGCATAAGGAATTATAAAAACCATACCCATCTTTCGTTTTTCGTATGCATCGCCGCTTCTTTTTTCCCAAAAATATTTGGGTAGCATGACATGCAAATGCCATGAAGACTCTATATCACAATTAAATTGAGAATAGAGAAGAAAGAAATCAAAGCCAAATATATTATAAATGATATGAAGAACATCAAGTTGGTGAAGTATATATAGAAGTTAAAACAAAGACAATGACATCAAATACTCAACAATTAACATTTAATTCACCACTTGATGTGACTATTATTTTGAAAAAATTGATTCATGACTTTAAATAATTTAAAAAATAATAAAATGTCAACCATTGATATTTTAAAATCTAATGGTTCTGGCATTATTCTGAAGGTTTGAATTCACAAGTCTGGTGCTTCAGACATTTTCTTCTAGAATGAAACTACAGTCGTCCATCTTGTTATAACTATTGATCTTTGATGAACTTAGTGTTAACTGTTGATTCCTTTTAGACCATTAACCATGAGCTGAAGCTCGGTCCCACTGAGGACAAATGTCACAATCTCACATTACCACATAAAAATGATGACATCACCTTCTCAATAGTGCGAGCGCGTAGGAACCACCCGATCATTAATCACAAATCTCAACAATTGATTTTTGTGAGCAAATATTTGTCACTTGACTTTGACACTCCACGAAACTGGTAATCACCTAGGTCAAGGTGCTGGTCACCACAATGACTCCAAAGGATTAAGTCATAACTTAAGAAACCTTCAACTGTTGGTAGCCAGTCAACGATAAAATATTATTTTGGTTGTCATGACTTTATGTGATTTAATAAGTAATAAAAAGTCAATCATTGATTTTTGGAAATCTAACTGTTCTAGTGTTATTCTAGAGGTTTGAATTCACAAGTCTAGAGCTTTGAACATTTGATTTTGGAATGCAACTACAGCCGTCCATCAAAAATTCATTGAACAGTCATGGGTTATATTGATTTGCGCTAACATCTGGATTCATATATTTATGAATATGTTGTCACTTAGCTTGCCTTCATTCCTGTGCATCTCCTTCATTAGCTTTGTGGCCCCCACCGCTCTTTACAAGATGACAAAAAATCCACATGTTAGTAGCCCGCTTTCCCTCTGAGATTTGTAAGTTTTAGATCAACAATTGCAGGCTAGCGAACAACGACCTAGATCAAAAAGAAAACCATCAACTTTCTTCCTCTTTAATCAATAGGCCAACAACCATAACATATATCCTCCTTTAGCAATAGACAATTGAGATTAGAACATCTTGATGAACAATTTTGCATGTGCTCATACATCCTTTTAGTAGCACGTTGTTTAACCTTTCATAATTACCGAGAAATATTTCACCAAATATTCCCATTCCCCTTATAGTTTTATGGGTGGTGGCGATGATGCCATGTGGCTCATGCTTGTTATCCCTCCACAAGCCTAGATTTGATAGTGGGTCCCCCGTGGGCTAGCGAGAAACGACTGAGATTCATTTGTTAGAGCACATCGTAACCGTTGATTTGATCACATTCAGCCATCAATGCCTTTGAACAGTGGTAGGGCCCGCCACGAGGGTGAATAGGTGTCACTTGCCCGCTATCCCTCTGTCTTCTTAATTTTATTATTTTAATCTCAAGGGCTAGTGGGGAACCAATGAAAATAATTCGCCAATGAAAATATTTTTTTTGGTCTGAAAACATTTTTGAATCATTAATAAAATCAATAATAAAATGTCAATCATTGATTTTTGGAAATCTAACAGTTATTCTGGAGGTTTGAATTCACAAGTCTAGTGCTTCAGATATTTGCTTCCAGAATGCAACTACAACTGTCCATCAAAAAATCATTTAATGATCGTGGGTTATATTGATTTGTGCTGACATCTGGCTTCAGACATAATGACTATGTTGACATGTGTCCCCATTCCCAACACTTTATGAAGGAATTTGGATGTGTGGAAAATTTATCCCGGAATAGAGCAATATGTAGCATTTGATATTTTTGCCACCCACGCTATGATTTATTGTTGGCATACCAATTTATTTTGCTAATGAATTTTTCTATTGGTTTGAGATTATGTTTAATTCGCCAATGGTTTTTTTCTTCATTTGAAAAAAGGTTTAATTTTCCAATGAAAATATTTTTTTGGGTTTGAAAACATTTTCGAATCGCTAGCAAAAGTATTTTATATGTTTGAGCACAACTTCAATTCGCCAATAGAAATATCTTGTTGGTTTGAAAACATGTTTAATTTTCCAATGGAAATATTTTATTGGTTTGAAAATAGGTTTTAATTTCCAATGAAAATATTTTATTGGTTTTAAAAAAATTGCAATTCGCTAGAATTTTCCACTAACTTCTAGCGATTACAAAAGATTCACCAATTGTGATTAATTTTTTTCCTGAAAAATGAAAAAATTTGCCAATAAAATTAATTTTTTTATCAGGAAGTATATAAGATTCACCAAGATTTTACACCTTCACCCAGGGGGGGAGGGTTCTTAAAGTTATCCCTAGTAATATGTGGAATATTATATTGGAAATGAAATCAATGCTTGAAATCTGTTATGTCATTTATGTTTATTTGTTCCCTTTTGGAAAATAATTTTTTTATAGCAATGGTAATGAAACATAGTTTATTTACTTGAAAGTGAAAACTTGGGAAATTTACTTGCATGAACAATTAGCATGTTACACTCTTACTCCTCTGATAATTGATACACATGTTGAGAACATACAAGACCAACCAGAGACATTTATCCCTTTAGATAATACTGAACAAAATATTGGTGATGGAGAAACAAGAAAAGCATATGAGAAGAAAAATGAAGATACCTCTAGAAATGAGGAAAAGAAAGAAGCAGGGACACCAGTAATACTGGTGATAATGAGGAGGAGAAGGAGCAAAAAGAAAATATTGTAGAGGAAGAGGTGTTGGCATTTCAATTCACACCTCTAGAATGTGGATTAAAAACAAACAACTATGCACAGATAAATTGCTCTTCAAATTAGGAGGGGAAGCTCCCTCTTTTGTTGATGATGCTTAAAGAAAGTAAACTAAACTATTTTCCAATCCTTTTGTTCTTAGCTAAGAGCTAAGAGCACAAGATTATAAAACTCTAGTGTCGTAGCTAAGGTTTTCTCTTTTTAGAACTTCAACTATAACTAGGCCTACTCTAAT
>VDFB02348226.1:0-31002 GCA_007258455.2 Sequoia sempervirens | reverse complement strand
CTTGTGCAGAGATCATGATTTTTGAATTGGAGCGGACACATTCCCAAGCGCGATTCATTACAACATTGACATTACATGGGATTCTAGTCTACCATTACCGGACGCCAATCACCATTCACAAGCACCACGATACTAGATCGCATCGCCTTACACACCAAAGTCTACACGGGATTTGAGTGGGGCAAGGAAAGTTGAATGTTGGACACTTATGCGATTGGAGAAATAATAGATATTAAGCAACGAGGCCTTTAGAAATTACCGCCGAGTCATTTCTGTGAACATGCAGTTGTAGCAAATGTGAATGATTGTAGGCTGATGCATCATCATTGAGATTCTGAGTCTATCGACTTTAGTTTGGTTGTCAGTAATCGTTCAACCTTGCTTAGGTGCATTTCCACATACTGTGTTTGGTGATCGTCATCTGTAGGTGGTTGTTCAAGATTTAGAATATGTGATGGAGTTTGGAAGAGAAATGCTTATATTAGAGTTGCACAAGGAAGTGGAGAAACAATGATTCTAAGGTTGATATGGGATTTAGGCATTGTCATTTTCGGTGCGTTATTTCTTTGGGATCATGACGAGTTGCATCACAAGTGTTGGGTTTTTAATGTCTACATCAGGGCTGGGCAACAAAAGATTGGGTATTTGTTGGTCATCTTGACATCCATGGACACATGCTTGCAATTGCTTGAGAGCAAGCAATTTTCGGGACAGGAGGATTGTAATGTCCCCAATTGGATCCAATCGTCAATTGAATTGGAAAAGGCATTTTTAAATGCTAAATTAAAAATAATATTAAAATAATAATAATATTTAAAATAATATTTAAATAAATAAGTTGGAGATTGTGTCTGGCTGACCCATTTGGGAAGGCGCCATCACTACCTATATATTGTGCATCATTGGTTGAGGAGGGCATCAAATTGGAGAAACAAAATTGAATCTTTGGAGACGGAAACCTCCAAGGTTCGGGTGTAGGTAGGACGTGGTGAAGAGCACAAAGATATACTGAGAGGGGGGGGGGAGTGAATTAGTATATCAACAAACTTTTACTCTCTTAAACTTCTTATCAACTTTAACTTCTAACACAAAACAACTATGCAAGAATATCACAATATGAACAAGTTGACACCAACAATTGTACTTTGTGAATTATATAAGCTTTTACAATGAATGTAGGCACCAACCTACTTGAATCACCAATTATGTAGTTTAGTAGGCACCAACCTACAAGGAGCACCAACCCCTTTAATTGATTTAGTAGGCACCAACCTACAAGGAGTACCAACCCCTAATGTTCGTAGGCACCAACCTACTGGAGGCACCAACCCCCACTTGCCAAGCACCAACTCAGCAAAGATAATAGCTGAAAGAATAATGTTCCACCTTCAATGTTGCTTCCTCAACTGATGATGGACAATTCTGCTCAAATACTCTTACTACAAATCTGCCTTCAATCTGTTTATGAATTTGTCAAATATCTTCATATATCTTCTTCTTCAATTCTTCATGCAATGCTGCTCAACATATGCAATCCACCTTCTTGTCTAATTTGACAAATTTGAAATATGTCTTTCCTTTTAAATCTTGTCAAAACTGCTCCAAATTCCTTCATAAATCTTAATATAATGCCTTTAGATTTGTTGGTGTTTATATGATTTTCTTCTTAAATTTATACCTCACACCCAAATGATATTCATGTATTCACACTTATATTCTCAAAATAAATATGACTTGCACTTTATAGTGCTGCTCTTTTCTCTTTATACTCAGAAGATATTTGTTTGATACATTTCACTCAACACATTTTTGTATTTTGATGACATATCTTTTACTCCATATTCCAACACTTTGCATTCTTCAGATGATATGCATTTTACTCACACATAGCACAAACTCCAACACTGATTACTTCCTTTCTCTATCACAGATAATATTCAATTAAATCCATCACACAGATCTCTCTATTCTTCGAATGATACACAATTTACACACATAAAACACCACACTCTACTTCTTCAAATGATGTACATTTTTTACACCTGTCCCAACTACATTTTGTAGCCTTGATTTGGATGTCATTTATGTATGTAACTCAACCATTGCATCTTTCAAACGAAAGAACATAACTATACTTGTATCCATTCAAACTTGTCCCTTCATTAAATAAATCTTTTCAAAAGATGATTAAGTGGACACAACATGTCTTCAACAAGAGTATCGATGCAGCCCTTTCAATAACTAGATTCTCATACCTTTTAGAGGAAGACACCTTGGCTAGCAAATTTGATTCTCACAGCTCTTAAGAAAAGACTTCAAATTAGACAAAAATCATCTCACACGACTTTTCAAAAGAGACGTCATGTTCTTCAGAAAGACTTCATTCGTGTCTCTTGAAAGAAAGACACCTTCACACTTTTAGACTTCAACCAAGTTGAGCAAACATGACTTTAGATTAAGTCGGTGACTTTACAAAAAGAAATACATCTTTAGATTAAGACCATAATGGACTCAATCAACATCTCTTCTTTCATTCACATTTTGAGTCTTAACCAATATGTATTTTTATTTTATTCCTTCATTCGCACAAATACGTGGTTTTATTTTATTCCTTCATTCGCACCTTAATCTTCATTAATATGTGTTAAACTTAGCAATCTTCTTTGGTTATTAAACTTCATCAGATTTACACCTTGATGGCTATCGTCTTATCCATAACATCCTTCTGCAATAACGTTGTCCTTTAATTTATGTTTGACGACCCATGAATGACCACGAGTGAATCACTAGATGACCCGATGACTTTGCAGATGCTTGCACTGTAGTACCCCTCCATTTATGTTTATGTTTTCTGTTGATGCTTTCTCATACTGTTAGACCTATGTTGATTTGTTGGATACTTTGATCGCTGGTTTTGAGCAATGATGGATTATTGTGTGACATGATGATACTCTGTGAGATGTTTATTGTTTTCAGACTTGATATGATTTAGTGTAGATGGTTATTTTCAGTTGTTTATGGATATGCATATGCTTATGATGGACTAACAACATGTATTGAGTCAGTCTTATGTGAGTGTATTGGTGTGGAGAACAGAATCGCATCACTCGCTTGCGAGTGCCTTGCGATATCTGTGACTTTTTCCGCACGGTGTGCCTGTTTACTGCTTTATATATATATACATGCATGTACATTGTTTGCTTGGTTGCAGGATTTGCAGGTACATGACACCGACTCCACCTGTGTAATCAGGTCTGAGCGTGTCAAGACTCAACGAAATTGTTGAATGGGAGATAGTAGTTAGGTTTATCCTAGTTCAATCTTTAACCTTAGTATTAGTGCAATGTCAGTTTTAAATTTTGAGTCATAGGTTGTTTTGTAATGTGTTCTGTTGATTAAATCATTTTGAAAAGGTAAATGTTGGTTATTTTTAATGTTAATTATTGTATTTTATTTATTGTTATAAAATTAATATTTAAATATAATTGAAATTTATTTACTTAATTAATTAATTAAATTAAATTATTAAGTGCATAAATTATATTGTATTTAAATAAATTAGAAAATTAGAAAATAAATTTAAAATAATATGCATGTAAATTAAATTGTGATTGGGAATTGATTTTTAGTATTTAAAATTAAATAAGTAAGTTATTTGCATGCAATTGAAAATTTGAGTTTCAAATTTTAAATTTAATAAATTAATTAAATTGCATGTAAAAATTGTGAAATAGCAAAACTTGCGAGAAGTGGAGAAGATATTTTCTCAACAACTTCTCCACAAGTGTGTAAGTGCCATAATGCCAAAGGTTGTTGAGATTTTCTTCACGGAGGTTATTAGGATCTCGGAGATTGCAGGGGTTATTATATTCTTCTTGTTAAAAATTTCTATATTCTTAAGATTGGTTATCTCTCTGGGGTTATTTATATTCTTTGTGGAAGTTATTTTGTTTGAGAGTTTGTTTGATTGGATGTGTTGTGGATCTCGGGATTCTTATGGAAGCTTTGGATTTACAAGAAGAGGTTATACTTCTGAGATCTTCAAACCTTTGGACATTAGGTATTCTTCTTGTTATTTGTTTTGTTCCTTTGTCTTTAAAAAAAAAAACCCATACATTAAATGCTCTAATTTCAAAGAATCAAGATTAGGAAATCATGAAAAAGATTTACAAGAGGGAATTGTTGTATGTTGATTTTCTCTTTGTTCTTGATTGTTTGAAAAATAAAGTCTTTTTTATTTGAAAGTCTTTTAAAAGAAAATATCACGGGAGGAAAATGTTTTAGTATTTGGATATTTTGAAAACCTCGGTATTGAGATTTATTAGTTTTGTAGGAAATTTATTTAAAAAGAAAATTCACAGGGTAGCATTTTTACTGATTTAGAGATTTGTGCATATACATATATGTATCTTGTTATTTAATTGTAAATTGTAAAAAATAAAATAAATTCATAGAATCCGTGTGTTTTAAGTTTAGCAAATGCATAAATCTTAAAATCGTCATGGTTTTGTTATTTGTTTTTTTTTAAATAAAATAATATTAATTTATGGGGCAGCAAGGCATACCCCCAAAGCTGACCCCAAGAGCATTTTAATGAGGCAACCAATGGCTGCTGCCTTGACAGCCCTCCCATGGGAGGGTTCGGCTGTGTATGGCAGCCGCGCCCTACCCTGCCAATGTTTGTTTTTTTTAATTTTTATGTTTTAAAAAAAAAACCTTGTTTTTAATTCATAATTTTTAATTGTTTAAATTTATATGCTATATTCTTTATATATATAATATATTAATTTTAATATATTTTATATATATATTTTGTATACATATACATATAAATTTCAAAGTTACAATTTGTTTAAATGTTATATGGGTAAATCTATTTACGTATTAAAATATAAATATTTAAAGAAATAGTGAATATAGATTTATTTGAGGGAAATAATATATATATATATATATATTTGTTTATTTTTTTAAAAAAATATTCAACTATAATGATTTAAAGTTTCGATTATTTAAATGTATATTAAATTGATAATTAGAGTATGAAAATTAGAATAGATATATTATAATGAAATATATATAGTAAAGACAACGAAAATTTCATTATAATGTATAAGTGCGGAGATGGAGTTGATTAGTCAAATATTTCAAGTTATTGAATAACTGGATTTAGTAAATCCAAAAATTAGACATTTATAATTCCATGATTTGCTTTTAAATTGTATTTTCTTTTATTGGACAAATGAGAGCTTTTATGTGTTTTCAAGTCTTCCAGATCAATTTTTACTGTGGGTATTATGATTGTTAAGTTGGGTTCATGTGTTGACTAAGTTGTGTGCAAGATTTTAATTTGGTACTCAATTTCCGGATTTTGTAAAAATAGATGTTGTTAGTCATATATGGTGTTGGAAATTACTTGTTGTATCTTTGTACACTTCGTAAACCTTAGTCAAGATAACCTAGATTCCCATGTTATGTTTAGGGGAGTGGCTAGTTGTAAGGGCCGACACACAAAGTGGTGTCAGGGTAACTTAGGATTAGTTAAGTAAGTTTGTGAAAACTAAAGAACACAGTAGATAGATCTAAAACATTTAAACAAGATATGCATGCCTCGCTTATGACTCATAAGCTACTACAGTTATGAGTATAAGTCGAGAAGGCCTGGAATGGCAAATCAATGTCTCGTTTCTTTAAGGGACATTCGATTTCCGCAACTGTATGCAATAGGGGCCGGGTTTCGTAAGAGGTTACCAGGGTAACCCAAGGATTGGGGGCCGGGACCTAGGAAGAAACACCAGGGTAACCATTGCATCGTTGTGATGACACTCCACCTAGAATAACTGATAAACCTTGTGTTTGTGTTTCAAATTGAATTGTCAAATCTGGAAGCAATGTAACCAATAGTGTGTTTGTACTAGTGTCTAAGGTTAGTAGGTTTGGTCTAGGTAACCTTATTACTATCTCTCCTAGCACGAGGGGTGGACCCTCTGAGTACCATGGTTAGATTAGACGTGCACCTTACTCCGTTAGGTCCCGGTATGTTACGTTGCATTGGCTTCATGGATGGAGAGCTCACACATGGATTCCTCCTTCTATATTTTCTTCATTGTATTTTGTAAACATGTATTTGAAAGCATCCCTCAATTGTATAAGAGGTGATCATTTGTAAAATTGTAACAGTTATTTGAACTATCTCATCAGATGAATGAGCAATGTAATATCTTATCAATGTAATGTATGGAAAAGTATTTGTACTTTAATATATCTTGAATGGAAATTTAAATTATGTGCAATGGTTGTTTTATGTTATATTTTTAAATTGGGAGCAATGCAAAGTACATAAGTCGCTTAAGGAAAACTCAAAGTAGTGTAACGTCGTTGTAACCTAAGAATGTATGCAACTATTTAACATATTAATAACACTTTAAAAAAAAAATTATTACACTTTTATATCACTTTTGCAACATTCTTAGGTTATTTAGATGGGAATACAGTTAATTATCGAATAGGTTACAAACCTTGGACGCTCTGGGTAATCTAGAGCCCATTAAGTTGACCTAGTACGTAGTGTCGCAACTGATAACCTTGGTTGAACAGTATCTAAGACTCGTAAATTGTCTTGTGTAGGAACATGCCTAGGCGAGGAGGAAGAGGTCGTGGTAGAGGTAGAGGTGGAGGCCGTTAGGCTGAAATCCCTCGAGGTGCTCCCCTCTAGTCTCGGCCTGATGATCAAGAAGAAACGGAGTTGGATCGAGGAGGAGCAGAGGGGCAAATTTTTGAGCAGTCGTGATAGAGGAATTACTCCGAATCGTCATTTTACTAGAGGAGGTCCTAGCTTTCGTCTTGGACCTAGGCAATAGATGTGAGGAGGTTGTGAGAGAGAGGATAGATCCCCTAAATTAGAGACCACTGATTCATGGGGATACTGTATCATCGCCGGAGTCATATGAGGATTTCTTGAGAACGCGTCCTCCTACCTTTGATAGTTAGGAGAGATTAGAGAGACACGGCTACTAGATTTGGGTAGATGCTTTGCCATGCACCCTTACGGTAGCAATACCCGTGCTAGGTGCGCTATTATGCACTTGAGAGGATTCGCCTCTACATGGTGGCGTCTAGAGGAGCATAAGCTCCATATAGATATTGGTTCTATGTCTTGGGAGATGTTTCTTGAGAGGTTTAGAGCACAGTTCCTTTCGGAACACTGGAGGCAGCGTAGGGCTGATTAGTTCCATGATCTACGTCAGTTAGCTCTTTCTGTAGAGCAATACAAACGTAGGTTCTACGAACTCAAGCAGTATGTTGGTATTGGCGATGATGAGCCTATGCAGATGCTGACATTTCATTAGGGGCTTGAGCATACATTATGGATGGTGAGGTATCAGAATCTTTGGAGCCAAAGACTATGGAAGTCCTTGATGGAGAAGGCTACATAGTTAGGAGAACCTTATTATTATGGCTTTTAGGTGGGCATCTGAGGGGAGTGTAGATAAAGGTGCTCCTCTGGGGATTTAGTCCTGCAGGGTGGACAGATGCAGACAGTGGTTCTTCCAAGAACCAACAGACACCCAAAAAGGGTGGGCAGCAACAACAGCGAACAAATCAAAAGAACAACAACCCACAACCACAGCAAGATTATAGCCCTCAGAGTGTGCAGCCTACGGTCAGCAGGGGTAGTTTCCAGCAATCCAATGCTCCTTCAGGTGGCAGAGGATTCGGTAGAGGCACAGGTATAGGATGTTATTCATGTGGGCAGCAGGGACACATAGTTAGGCAGTGTCCGATGAGAGGTTCTCTTGGTTTTGGGCCTGGAGCCTACTGGAGTTTGAGGCCTCACAGTGGGAGATGTAGGTGGTCATCAGGGTATTTCTTGTGGTGGGTAACCACCCGGGGTGAGCCTGGGTGTAGTTGGAGAGGTTCACGAGGAGGATGACATCGTTCTTTAGAACCGTGTCAGAATCCATCTACATCGGGAGTTGATCCTCAGGGGTCAAGACGTTGACTGAGTACTTATTCAGAGGGATCTTAGTGGCTAGCATTTCATTTCTTGGAAGGACCTACTTTAGATATGTATGTGTTATTTGTTTGCTACTAGTAGGCTTCCAGGAGTAAGCCTGATCCTAGGGGGGGAGGATGTAGTACCCTTCCATTTATGTTTATGTTTTTTGTTGATGCTTTCTCATACTGTTACACCTATGTTGATTTGTTGGATACTTTGATCGCTGGTTTTGAGCGATGATGGATTATTGTGTGACACGATGATACTTTGTGAGATGTTTATTGTTTTCAGACTTGATATGATTTAGTGTAGATGGTTATTTTTAGTTGTTTATGGATATGCATATGCTTATGATAGACTAACAACATGTATTGAGTCAGTCTTCTGTGAGTGTATTGGTGTGGAGAACAGAATCGAATCACTCGCTTGCGAGTGCCCTGCGATATCTGTGACTTTCTCCGCATGGTGTGCCTGTTTACTGCTTTATATATATATACATGCATGTACATTGTTTGCTTGGTTGCAGGATTTGCAGGTACATGACACCGACTCCACCTGTGTAATCAGGTCTAAGCGTGTCAAGACTCAACGAAATTGTTGAATGGGAGAAAGTAGTTAGGTTTATCCTAGTTCAATCTTTAACCTTAGTATTAGTGCAATGTCAGTTTTCAATTTTGAGTCATAGGTTGTTTTGTAATGTGTTCTGTTGATTCAATCGTTTTGAAAAGGTAAATGTTGGTTATTTTTAATGTTAATTATTGTGTTTTATTTATTGTTATAAAATTAATATTTAAATATAATTGAAATTTATTTACTTAATTAATTAATTAAATTAAATTATTAAGTGCATAAATTATATTGTATTTAAATAAATTAGAAAATTAGAAAATAAATTTAAAATAATATGCATGTAAATTAAATTGTGATTCGGAATTGATTTTTAGTATTTAAAATTAAATAAGTAAGTTATTTGCATGCAATTGAAAATTTGAGTTTCAAATTTTAAATTTAATAAATTAATTAAATTTGCATGTAAATTATTGAAATGGCAAAACTTGCCGAGAAGTGGAGAAGATATTTTCTCAACAACTTCTCCACAAGTGTATGAGTGCCATAATGCCAAAGGCTGTTGAGATTTTTCTTACGGAGGTTATTGAGGATCTCGGGAATTGCACAGGGTTATTATATTCTTTACTGTTAAAAAATTTCTATATTCTTAAGATTGGTTATCTCTCTAGGGTTATTATATTCTTTGTGGAAGTTATTTTGTTTGAGAGGTTTGTTTGATTGGATATTTGTGGATCTCGGGATTCTTGGAGAAGCTTTTGGATTTTACAGGAAGAGGTTATACTTCTACAGATCTTCAAACACTAGACATTAGGTATTCTTCTTGTTATTTGTTTTATTCCTTTGTCTTTAAAAAAAAAAAAAAACTCTTCTGTTAAATACTTTAATTTCAAGAATCAAGATTAGGGAAATCATGAAAGAAGATTTACAAGAAATTGTTGTGTATGTTCAGATTTTACTGTTCTTGATTGTTTGAGAAAATAAGTCTTTTTTTTATTTGAAGAATCTTGTTTAAAAAGAAAATATGCAGGAGGAAAATGTTTTAGTATTTGGATATTTTGAAAACCTCAGTATTGAGATTATTAGTTTTGTAGGAAATTTATTTAAAAAGAAAATTCTGAGATCAACATTTTATTCTTGATTTAAGTTGTATATACATATATATGTCATTTATTTAATTCTAAATTGTAAAAATAAAATAAATGGAATTAAATCTGAGAATGGTGTGTTTTGGATTTATCATTTGTCATAAAATCTTAAAATGGTCATGGTTTTATTTATTTGTTTTTTTTTAAAAATGAAATAATATTAATTTATGGGAGCAGCTGACATACCCCGACGACACCCCCATAAGGGAGCGAACATGAAATTGTACAGCATTTGCACATGACAGCCCTCCACTTAATGTTTGCATTTTTTTTTAATTTTTTATGTTTAAAAAAAAAAGCATTTACATTCATAATTTTTGTTTAAATTTATATGCTATATTCTTTATATATATAATATATTAATTTTAATATATTTTATATATATATTGTGTATACATATAGATATAAATTTATAAAAGTTACAATTTGTTTAAATATTTATATGGGTAAATCTATTTCTGTATTAAAATATAAATATTTAAAGAAATGATGAATATAGATTTATTTGAGGGAAATAATATATATATATATATATATTTGTTTATTTTTTTAAAAAAATATTCAACTATAATGATTTAAAGTTTCGATTATTTAAATGTATATTAAATTGATAATTAGAGTATGAAAATTAGAATAGATATATTATAATGAAATATATATAGTAAAGAAAACGAAAATTTCATTATAATGTATAAGTGCGGAGATGGAGTTGATTAGTCAAATATTTCAAGTTATTGAATGACTGGATTTAGTAAATCCAAAAATTAGACATTTATAATTCCATGATTTGCTTTTAAATTGTATTTTCTTTTATTGGAAAAATGAGAGTTTTTATGTGTTTTCAAGTCTTCCAGATCAATTTTTACTGTGGGTATTATGATTGTTAAGTTGGGTTCATGTGTTGACTAAGTTGTGTGCAAGATTTTAATTTGGTACTCAATTTTCGGATTTTGTAAAAACAGATGTTGTTAGTCATATATGGTGTTGGAAATTACTTGTTGTATCTTTGTACACTTCGTAAACCTTAGTAAAGATAACCTAGATTCCCATGTTATGTTTAGGGGAGTGGCTAGTTGTAAGGGCCGACACAAAGTGAATGTCGAGGGAGTAACTACGATTAGTTAAGTAAGTCGATGAAAACTAAAGAACAGGTAGATAGATCTAAAACATTTAAACAAGATATGCATGCCACAAACATGACTCATAGCTACTCTGATTATAGTATAAATTCGAGAAGGCTGGAATGGCAAATCAATGTCTACGTTTCTTTAGGGACATTAGATTTACATATTGTATGCAATAGGGGCCGGGTTTCGTAAGAGGTTACCAGGGTAACCCAAGGATTGGGGGCCGGGACCTAGGAAGAAACACCAGAGTAACCATTGCATCGTTGTGATGACACTCCACCTAGAATAACAGTTAAACCTTGTTTGTGTTTCAAATTGAATTGTCAAATGCTGGAAGCAATGTAACCAATAGGTGTGTGTTTGTACTTGCTAGTCTAAGGTTAGTAGGTTTAGTCCTAGAGTAGCCTTATTACTATCTCCTAGCAAGGGGGTGGACCCTCTGAGTACCACATGGTTGGAGTGGAGCGTTCACCTTACTCCGTTGGAGTCCCAGTAATGTTAAGTTGCATTGGCTTCAAGGATGGAGGCTACACATGGACTTTTGTTTATACTTTCATCATTGTATATTTGAGCTTGTAATTGGTATCCCTCGATTTATAAGAGGTGATCATTTATGTAAAATTGTAGCAGTTATTTGAACTATCTCATCGGATGGATGAGCAATGTAATATCTTATCAATGCAATGTATGGAAAGAATATGTACTTTAATATATCTTGAAATGATTTTAAATTATATGCAATGTTTGATTATGTTATGTTTTAAATTGGGAGCAATCACGGTATAAGTCACTTAAGGAAAACTCAAAGTGGTGTAACGTCGTTGTAACCTTAGAATGTATGCAACTATTTAGCATTATATAAATACTTTAAAAAAAAATTATTACACTTTTATATCACCTTTGCAACATTCTTAGGTTATTTAGGCGGGGCATTACAGATTGGTATCAGAGCCAAGGTTACAAACACTGGACGCTCTGGGTAATCTAGAGCCCATTAGGTTGACCTAGTACGTAGTGTCGCAACTGATAACCTTGGTTGAATAGTATCTAAGACTCGTAAATTGTCTTGTGTAGGAACATGCCTAGGCGAGGAGGAAGAGGTCGTGGTAGAGGTAGAGGTGGAGGTCGTGGGACAATCCCTCAGGTTACTCCCCCTCCTAGTCCTCATCATAGTGATCAGGAAGAACAGTTGGATCAGAGGAACGAGGGGCAGAATTTTGAACAGTCAGCAGTAGAGGGTACTCAGATACGTCATTTACTAGAGGAGGTCCTAGCTCGTCTTGGACCTAGACAGGTAGATGAGCAGGAGGTTGTGAGAGAGAGGGATAGATCCCCTAGGAGAGTAGAGGACACAGTTCATCAGGATGCTATCATCGCGGGTCATATGAGGGATTTACTGAGAGCATGTCCTCCTACCTTTGATGGTTCAGGAGGAGGATTAGAGGCTGAGACCTGGCTACTAGATTTGGGTAGATGCTTTGCCATGCACCCTTATGGTAGCAATACCCGTGCCAGGTGCGCTATTATGCACTTGAGAGGATTCGCCTCTACATGGTGGCGTCTAGAGGAGCAGAAGCTCCACATAGATATTGGTTCTGTGTCTTGGGAGATGTTTCTTGAGAGGTTTAGAGCTCGGTTCCTTTCGGAACACTGGAGGCAGCGTAGGGCTGACGAGTTCCATGATCTACGCCAGTTAGCTCTTTCTGTAGAGCAATACGAACGTAGGTTCTATGAACTCAAGCAGTATGCTGGTATTGGCGATAATGAGCCTATGCTAGTGCAGCATTTCATTAGGGGCTTGAACACCCGTATCAGTGGTGGTGTCCGAGTCTTTGAGCCAAAGACTATGGAAGTCGCAGTGGAGAAGGCTCGCATAGTTCAGGAGAACCTTATTATGGCTTTAGGTGGGCATACAGGAGTGTAGATAGGGAGTGCTCCTACAGCAGGATTTAGTCCACGGGGTGGACAGGTACAGACAGGTGGTTCTTCCAAGAACCAACAGACACCCAAAAAGGGTGGGTAGCAACAACAGCGAACAAATCAAAAGAACAACCCACAACCACAGCAAGATTATAGTCCTCAGAGTGTGCAGCCTACGATCAGCAGGGGTAGTTTCCAGCAATCCAATGCACCTTCGGGTGGTAGAGGATTCGGTAGAGGCACAGGTACAGGATGTTATTCATGTGGGCAGCAGGGACACATAGCTAGGCAGTGTCCGATGAGAGGTTCTACTGGTTTTGGGCCTCGACCTACAGTTTCAGAGCCTACAATGGGAGATGTAGGCAAGTCACATAGGGTATTTACTGTGGTGGGTAACCACCAGGGTGAGCACCAAGGTGTAGTTGGAGAGGTTCCTGAGGGAGGACCGGCATCGTTCTTTGGGAACCGTGTACATCCATCTACATCGGGAGTTGATCCT
Source organism: Sequoia sempervirens (assembly GCA_007258455.2). Lineage (NCBI taxonomy): Eukaryota > Viridiplantae > Streptophyta > Pinopsida > Cupressales > Cupressaceae > Sequoia > Sequoia sempervirens. Next base: position 17,742 of record VDFB02348226.1, on the reverse strand, counting down.
CAGGGGTCAAGATGTTGACTGAGTACTTATTCAGAGGGATCTTAGTGGCTAGCATTTCATTTCTTGGAAGGACCTACTTTAGATATGTATGTGTTATTTGTTTGCTACTAGTAGGCTTCGAGAGTAAGCTGATCCACAGAGAGGATGCCAAGTACCCACCCATTTATGTTTATATTTTTGTTGAAGCTTTCTCATGTATTAGATTCTATGTTGATTTATTTAGATGCGCTTTGATCGTTGGTTTTGAGTGATGATGGATTATTCTGTGACATGATGATACTTTGTGTGATGATTATTGTTTTCAAACATGATATGATTTAGTGTAGATGGTTATTTTTAGTTGTTTATGGATATGCACATGTTTATGATGGACTAACAATATTTATTGAGTCAGTTTTCTGTGAGTGTATTGGTGTGGAGAACAGAATCGCATCACTCGCTTGCGAGTGCCCTGCGATATCTGTGATTTTCTCCGCACGGTGTGTCTGTTTTAATGCTTTATATATATATATGTATGTACATTGTTTTCTCGGTTGCAGGATTGTAGGTACATGACACCGACTCCACCTGTGTAATCAGGTCTGAGCGTGTCAAGACTCAACGGAATTGTTGAATGGGAGATAGTAGTTAGGTTTATCCTAGTTCAATCTTTAACCTTAGTATTAGTGCAATGTCAGTTTTCAGTTTTGAGTCATAGGTTGTTTTGTAATGTGTTATGTTGGTTAAATCGTTTTGAAAAGGTAAATGTTGGTTATTTTTAATGTTAATTATTGTGTTTTATTTATTGTTATAAAATTAATATTTAAATATAATTGAAATTTATTTACTTAATTATTTAATATATTAGTTAGTTTAATTAGTTAAATAGTTGATCTTTAAAAAGATTTAACTATTTAATTAAATAAATTAATTAATTAAATTAAATTATTAAGTGCATAAATAATATTGTGTTTAAATAGATTAGAAAATAAAAAAATTAAATAAATGCCAAGTTATTTGCATCACGATTGAAAATTTGAACATTTTAAATTTATCAAATTAATTAAATTTGCATGTAAAATTATTGAAATGTAGAAACTGCGGTGGAGAAGATATTTTCTCAACAACTTCTAGAGCAAGTTAATATGGAAGTCTCATAATGCCAAGGGTTGTTGAGATTTTTCTTCTGGGAGTTATTGAGGGATCCTAAAGGAATTGCAGAGTTATTATATTCTTTCTTTGTTAAAATTTCTATATTCTTAAGATTGGTTATCTCTCTGGGGTTATTATATTCTTTGTGGAAGTTATTTTGTTTGAGAGGTTTGTTTGATTGGATATTTGTGGATCTCGGGATTCTTGGAGAAGCTTTTGGATTTTACAGGAAGAGGTTATACTTCTACAGATCTTCAAACACTGGACATTAGGTATTCTTCTTGTTATTCGTTTTATTCCTTTGTCTTTAAAAAAAAAAAACCCTTCTGTTAAATACTCTAATTTCAAGAATCAAGATTAGGGAAATCATGAAAGAAGATTTACAAGAAATTGTTGTATGTTCAGATTTTACTGTTCTTGATTGTTTGAGAAAATAAGTCTTTTTTTTATTTGAAGAATCTTGTTTAAAAAGAAAATATGCAGGAGGAAAATGTTTTAGTATTTGGATATTTTGAAAACCTCAGTATTGAGATTATTAGTTCTGTAGGAAATTTATTTAAAAAGAAAATTCCTGAATCCAACATTTTATTTACTGATTTAAATTTGTGCATATACATATATATGTATACTGTTATTTAATTGTAAATTGTAAAAAAATAAAATAAATGGAATTCGTACAGAATCCGTGTGTTTTCGTTTATCGCTGTGCGCAAATCTTAAAATCGTCATGGTTTTTATTTATTTGTTTTTTTTTTTAAAAAATAAAATAATATTAATTTATGGGAGCCGCGCAGGGGGCATACCCCCACGGCCGACACCCCCCATAGGGGAGCCGGCTGTGAGGGCAGCGCCTGGCGCTGCCTGCACAGCCGCGCCCTCCCCTGCCAATGTTTGTTTTTTTTTAATTTTTATGTTTTAAAAAAAAAAACCTTGTTTTTAATTCATAATTTTTAATTGTTTAAATTTATATGCTATATTCTTTATATATATAATATATTAATTTTAATATATTTTATATATATATATATTGTGTATACATATACATATAAATTTATAAAAGTTACAATTTGTTTAACTATTTATATGGGTAAATCTATTTCTGTATTAAAATATAAATATTTAAAGAAATAGTGAATATAGATTTATTTGAGGGAAATAAAATATATATATATATAAATATATATATTTGTTTATTTTTTTAAAAAAATATTCAACTATAATGATTTAAAGTTTCGATTATTTAAATGTATATTAAATTGATAATTAGAGTATGAAAATTAGAATAGATATATTATAATGAAATATATATAGTAAAGAAAACGAAAATTTCATTATAATGTATAAGTGCGGAGATGGAGTTGATTAGTCAAATATTTCAAGTTATTGAATGACTGGATTTAGTAAATCCAAAAATTAGACATTTATAATTCCATGATTTGCTTTTAAATTGTATTTTCTTTTATTGGACAAATGAGAGCTTTTATGTGTTTTCAAGTCTTCCAGATCAATTTTTACTGTGGGTATTATGATTGTTAAGTTGGGTTCATGTGTTGACTAAGTTGTGTGCAAGATTTTAATTTGGTACTCAATTTCCGGATTTTGTAAAAATAGATGTTGTTAGTCATATATGGTGTTGGAAATTACTTGTTGTATCTTTGTACACTTCGTAAACCTTAGTCAAGATAACCTAGATTCCCATGTTATGTTTAGGGGAGTGGCTAGTTGTAAGGGCCGACACACAAAGTGGTGTCAGGGTAACTTAGGATTAGTTAAGTAAGTTTGTGAAAACTAAAGAACACAGTAGATAGATCTAAAACATTTAAACAAGATATGCATGCCTCGCTTATGACTCATAAGCTACTACAGTTATGAGTATAAGTCGAGAAGGCCTGGAATGGCAAATCAATGTCTCGTTTCTTTAAGGGACATTCGATTTCCGCAACTGTATGCAATAGGGGCCGGGTTTCGTAAGAGGTTACTAGGGTAACCCAAGGATTGGGGGCCAGGACCTAGGAAGAAACACCAGGGTAACCATTGCATCGTTGTGATGACACTCCACCTAGAATAACTGATAAACCTTGTGTTTGTGTTTCAAATTGAATTGTCAAATCTAGAAGCAATGTAACCAATAGTGTGTTTGTACTAGTGTCTAAGGTTAGTAGGTTTGGTCTAGGTAACCTTATTACTATCTCCTAGCACGGGGGGTGGACCTACAGGTACCACATGGTTGGGTGGAACGTGCACCTTACTCCGTTGGGTCCCCAGTATGTTCGTTGCATTGAGCGCTTCAAGGATGGAGAGCTCACACATGGACTTTGTTTATACTTTCATCATTGTATATTGTGACTTGTAATTGAATACATCCCTCGATTTATAAGAGGTGATCATTTGTAAAATTGTAACGGTTATTTGAACTATCTCATCAGATGGATGAGCAATGTAATATCTTATCAATGCAATGTATGGAAAAGAATATGTACTTTAATATATCTTGAATGGAAATTTTAAATTATATGCAATGTTTGATTATGTTATGTTTTTAAATTGGGAGCAATGCGAAGTACATAAGTCGCTTATGGAGAACTTAAAGTAGTGTAACGTCGTTTAACCTAAGAATGTATGCAACTATTTAACATAATATTAATACTTAAAAAAAAAATTATTACACTTTTATATCACCTTTGCAACATTCTTAGGTTATTTAGATGGGGCATTACAGATTGGTATCAGAGCCAAGGTTACAAACACTGGACGCTCTGGGTAATCTAGAGCCCATTAGGTTGACCTAGTACGTAGTGTCGCAACTGATAACCTTGGTTGAATAGTATCTAAGACTCGTAAATTGTCTTGTGTAGGAACATGCCTAAGCGAGGAGGAAGAGGTCGTGGTAGAGGTAGAGGTGGAGGCCGTGGGCCAATCCCTCAGGTTACTCCCCCTCCTAGTCCTCATCATAGTGATCAGGAAGAACAGTTGGATCAGAGGAACGAGGGGCAGAATTTTGAACAGTCCGCAGTAGAGGGTACTCAGATACGTCATTTACTAGAGGAGGTCCTAGCTCGTCTTGGACCTAGACAGGTAGATGAGCAGGAGGTTGTGAGAGAGAGGGATAGATCCCCTAGGAGAGTAGAGGACACAGTTCATCAGGATGCTATCATCGCGGGTCATATGAAGGATTTACTGAGAGCACGTCCTCCTACCTTTGATGGTTCAGGAGGAGGATTAGAGGCTGAGACCTGGCTACTAGATTTGGGTAGATGCTTTGCCATGCACCCTTACGGTAGCAATACCCGTGCCAGGTGCGCTATTATGCACTTGAGAGGATTCGCCTCTACATGGTGGCGTCTAGAGGAGCAGAAGCTCCACATAGATATTGGTTCGTTGTCTTGGGAGATGTTTCTTGAGAGGTTTAGAGCTCGGTTCCTTTCAGAACAGTGGAGGCAGCGTAGGGCTGACGAGTTCCATGATCTACGCCAGTTAGCTCTTTCTGTAGAGCAATACGAACGTAGGTTCTATGAACTCAAGCAGTATGCTGGTATTGGCGATGATGAGCCTATGCTAGTGCAGCATTTCATTAGGGGCTTGAACGCCCGTATCAGTGGTGGTGTCCGAGTCTTTGAGCCAAAGACTATGGAAGTCGCAGTGGAGAAGGCTCGCATAGTTGAGGAGAACCTTATTATGGCTTTAGGTGGGCATACAGGAGTGTAGATAGGGAGTGCTCCTGCAGCAGGATTTAGTCCATGGGGTGGACAGGTACAGACAGGTGGTTCTTCCAAGAACCAACAGACACCCAAAAAGGGTGGGCAGCAACAACAGCGAACAAATCAAAAGAACAACAACCCACAACCATAGCAAGATTATAGTCCTCAGAGTGTGCAGCCTACGATCAGCAGGGGTAGTTTCCAGCAATCCAATGCACCTTTGGGTGGCAGAGGATTCGGTAGAGGCACAGGTACAGGATGTTATTCATGTGGGCAGCAGGGACACATAGCTAAGCAGTGTCCGATGAGAGGTTCTACTAGTTTTGGGCCTCGACCTACAGTTTCAGAGCCTACAGTGGGAGATGCAGGCAGGTCACATAGGGTATTTACTGTGGTGGGTAACCACCAGGGTGAGCACCAAGGTGTAGTTGGAGAGGTTCCTGAGGGAGGACCGGCATCGTTCTTTGGGAACCGTGTACGTCCATCTACATCGGGAGTTGATCCTCAGGGGTCAAGATGTTGACTGAGTACTTATTCAGAGGGATCTTAGTGGCTAGCATTTCATTTCTTGGAAGGACCTACTTTAGATATGTATGTGTTATTTGTTTGCTACTAGTAGGCCTCCAGGAGTAAGCCTGATCCTAGGGGGGGAGGATGTAGTACCCCTCCATTTATGTTTATGTTTTCTGTTGATGCTTTCTCATACTGTTAGACCTATGTTGATTTGTTGGATACTTTGATCGCTGGTTTTGAGCGATGATGGATTATTGTGTGACATGATGATACTCCGTGAGATGTTTATTGTTTTCATACTTGATATGATTTAGTGTAGATGGTTATTTTCAGTTGTTTATGGATATGCATATGCTTATGATGGACTAACAACATGTATTGAGTTAGTCTTCTGTGAGTGTATTGGTGTGGAGAACAGAATCGCATCACTCGCTTGCGAGTGCCCTGCGATATCTGTGACTTTCTCCGCACGGTGTGCCTGTTTACTGCTTTATATATATATACATGCATGTACATTGTTTGCTTGGTTGCAGGATTTGCAGGTACATGACACCGACTCCACCTGTGTAATCAGGTCTGAGCGTGTCAAGACTCAACGGAATTGTTGAATGGGAGATAGTAGTTAGGTTTATCCTAGTTCAATCTTTAACCTTAGTATTAGTGCAATGTCAGTTTTCAATTTTGAGTCATAGGTTGTTTTGTAATGTGTTCTGTTGATTAAATCATTTTGAAAAGGTAAATGTTGGTTATTTTTAATGTTAATTATTGTGTTTTATTTATTGTTATAAAATTAATATTTAAATATAATTGAAATTTATTTACTTAATTAATTAATTAAATTAAATTATTAAATGCATAAATTATATTGTATTTAAATAAATTAGAAAATTAGAAAATAAATTTAAAATAAAATGCATGTAAATTAAATTGTGATTGGGAATTGATTTTTAGTATTTAAAATTAAATAAGTAAGTTATTTGCATGCAATTGAAAATTTGAGTTTCAAATTTTAAATTTAATAAATTAATTAAATTTGCATGTAAATTATTGAAATGGCAAAACTTGCCGAGAAGTGGAGAAGATATTTTCTCAACAACTTCTCGACAAGTGTATGAGTGCCATAATGCCAAAAGTTGTTGAGATTTTTCTTACGGAGGTTATTGAGGATCTCAGGAATTGCACGGGGTTATTATATTCTTTACTGTTAAACAATTTCTATATTCTTAAGATTGGTTATCTCTCTGGGGTTATTATATTCTTTGTGGAAGTTATTTTGTTTGAGAGGTTTGTTTGATTGGATATTTGTGGATCTCGGGATTCTTGGAGAAGCTTTTGGATTTTACAGGAAGAGGTTATACTTCTACAGATCTTCAAACACTGGACATTAGGTATTCTTCTTGTTATTTGTTTTATTCCTTTGTCTTTTAAAAAAAAAAAAAAACCCTTCTGTTAAATACTCTAATTTCAAGAATCAAGATTAGGGAAATCATGAAAGAAGATTTACAAGAAATTGTTGTATGTTCAGATTTTACTGTTCTTGATTGTTTGAGAAAATAAGTCTTTTTTTTATTTGAAGAATCTTGTTTAAAAAGAAAATATGCAGGAGGAAAATGTTTTAGTATTTGGATATTTTGAAAACCTCAGTATTGAGATTATTAGTTCTGTAGGAAATTTATTTAAAAAGAAAATTCCTGAATCCAACATTTTATTTACTGATTTAAATTTGTGCATATACATATATATGTATACTGTTATTTAATTGTAAATTGTAAAAAAATAAAATAAATGGAATTCGTACAGAATCCGTGTGTTTTCGTTTATCGCTGTGCGCAAATCTTAAAATCGTCATGGTTTTTATTTATTTGTTTTTTTTTTTAAAAAATAAAATAATATTAATTTATGGGAGCCGCGCAGGGGGCATACCCCCACACCACCCCCCCCCATAGAGCTTCTGTGAGGGCAGCCGCCGCCTTCAATAGCGCCCGGCCGCCGCACCCCGCCCTCCCATGGGAGGGTTCGGCTGTGTATGGCAGCCGCGCCCTCCCCTGCCAATGTTTTTTTTTAATTTTTATATTTTAAAAAAAAAACCTTGTTTTTCATTCGTAATTTTTAATTGTTTAAATTTATATGCTATATTCTTTATATATATAATATATTAATTTTAATATATTTTATATATATATTGTGTATACATATACATATAAATTTATAAAAGTTACAATTTGTTTAAATATTTATATGGGTAAATCTATTTCTGTATTAAAATATAAATATTTAAAGAAATAGTGAATATAGATTTATTTGAGGGAAATAAAATATATATATATTTGTTTATTTTTAAAAAAAAATATTCAACTATAATGATTTAAAGTTTCAATTATTTAAATGTATATTAAATTGATAATTAGAGTATGAAAATTAGAATAGATATATTATAATGAAATATATATAGTAAAGAAAACGAAAATTTCATTATAATGTATAAGTGCGGAGATGGAGTTGATTAGTCAAATATTTCAAGTTATTGAATGACTGGATTTAGTAAATCCAAAAATTAGACATTTATAATTCTATGATTTGCTTTTAAATTGTATTTTCTTTTATTGGACAAATGAGAGTTTTTATGTGTTTTCAAGTCTTCCAGATCAATTTTTACTGTGGGTATTATGATTGTTAAGTTGGGTTCATGTGTTGACTAAGTTGTGTGCAAGATTTTAATTTGGTACTCAATTTCTGAATTTTGTAAAAACAGATGTTGTTAGTCATATATGGTGTTGGAAATTGCTTGTTGTATCTTTGTACACTTCGTAAACCTTAGTCAAGATAACCTAGATTCCCATGTTATGTTTAGGGGAGTGGCTAGTTGTAAGGGCCGACACACAAAGTGGTGTCAGGGTAACTTACGATTAGTTAAGTAAGTCAGTGAAAACTAAAGAACACAGTAGATAGATCTAAAACATTTAAACAAGATATGCATGCCTCGCTTATGACTCATAAGCTACTACAGTTATGAGTATAAGTCAAGAAGGCCTGGAATGGCAAATCAATGTCTCATTTCTTTAAGGGACATTCGATTTCCACAACTGTATGCAATAGGGGCCGGGTTTCGTAAGAGGTTACCAGGGTAACCCAAGGATTGGGGGCCGGGACCTAAGAAGAAACACCAGGGTAACCATTGCATCGTTGTGATGACACTCCACCTAGAATAACTGATAAACCTTGTGTTTGTGTTTCAAATTTAATTGTCAAATATGGAAGCAATGTAACCAATAGTGTGTTTGTACTAGTGTCTAAGGTTAGTAGGTTTGGTCTAGGTAACCTTATTACTATCTCCTAGCACGGGGGGTGGACCTATGGGTACCACATGGTTGGGTGGAACGTGCACCTTACTCCGTTGGGTCCCCAGTATGTTCGTTGCATTGAGCGCTTCAAGGATGGAGAGCTCACACATGGACTTTGTTTATACTTTCATCATTGTATATTGTGACTTGTAATTGAATACATCCCTCGATTTATAAGAGGTGATCATTTGTAAAATTGTAACGGTTATTTGAACTATCTCATCAGATGGATGAGCAATGTAATATCTTATCAATGCAATGTATGGAAAAGAATATGTACTTTAATATATCTTGAATGGAAATTTTAAATTATATGCAATGTTTGATTATGTTATGTTTTTAAATTGGGAGCAATGCGAAGTACATAAGTCGCTTATGGAGAACTTAAAGTAGTGTAACGTCGTTTAACCTAAGAATGTATGCAACTATTTAACATAATATTAATACTTAAAAAAAAAAATTATTACACTTTTATATCACCTTTGCAACATTCTTAGGTTATTTAGATGGGGCATTACATGCACAATCATTATGTCAACTCCGCTAGTAAGAGTCTTTCATGTAATTGACGGCTAGGAAGATCGGCTAGACAAGCAAGCAGGTCAATTTGAAGTTGACTTCTTCAAGTGGCATGTTTGCATATATTTTCAGTAATAAGGATGACTCGGTTATAGTTTATCTTTTTTTTCATTCTTAGGATGACTCGGTTATAGTTTATCTTTTCCTTTCATTCTTTAATACTTTGATTGAGTGGCCTTGAATATGATTCTTGTATTCACAATTTGATAATGATGGAGTATTGATTACCTATTTGAGAAAATCATTAAAATGGGACATTACAATGCCTTTGACATCAATGACAACATTTCCAACATGTAGTCCCTGCTTGCATAGCGACAGTTGTTCATCGCACACATCACACCCGCCCGCCGCTCCTGTGCAAAGATCACGATTTTGGAATTGGAGCGGACACATTCCCAACGCGATTCATTATAGCATCGACATTACACGGGATTCTATTCTACCATTATCAGATGCCAATCACCATATTACCAGATCGCATTGCCTTGCACACTAGAGTCTACACGGGAATTGAGTGGGGTAGGGAAAGTCAAACGCTGGACACACAGGTGATTGGAGAAATAATAGATATTAAGGAACGAGGCCTTCAAGAATTACCGTCGAGTCATTTCTATGAACACGCAGTTGTAGCAAATGAAAATGATTGCAGACCGATGCATCATCATTGAGATTTTGAGTCTATTGACTTTAGTTTAGCTGTCAGTAATCGTTTAAACCTGCTTAGGCGCATTTCCACATATTGTGTTTGGTGATCGTCATCTGTAGGTGGTTGTTCAAGCTCGAGCATATAAGATAGAGGGGATACCACCAATGTTTTGGCTCATGATCAATGAATGCCAATCTAAGTGCATATATCTGAACTGAGATTGATACTTTAGGGGTCTCATCACTAATATGATTTTATCAGTTGTTCTATGTAAACTTGAGTTTCAATCGTTGAGTGTCTGGCAATATTGTGTGTTTCTTGTGACTCATTATGTTTGGTCATCATTATAGATCTACTATCTAGAACTATTAATCTGATATTATGTGTAAACACCTACTGATATTAAATTTACAGATTTTTGTTTTGGAGTTTCAGTTTGAGTACTTATTTGTTGTGTAAAGTAGAACCGGGCCTCTCACATTGCTCGATGAGGAAGAATGTCTAATTGAAGATGCCTAATGCTATATCGAATCCATTAACAAAGTAGGAGCAAGAATAGCCCCCCTCCCCCAACTTGCTAAGAGGGAAATGGGATCTAATGAAGGAAATGCTTGAATTGGGTATGAAGGAGAAGGCCTAGTAGGGATAAGGAAATTTCTTGAGCTGCATCAATCCTAGGGGAAGCCACCTTAGGAAAGACCTCTAAGATCACATTGTAATTCGAGGCAAGACTAGGAGACTTGTCATACTAAGAGGTAGAAATGATAGAATCACTTATAGTGAATTGATCAAGGAGGGCATTTTGCCACCATGTAGCCAAGTCCACATTCTTACTAAGAGAATGGGGATAGTGAGAAGCAAGGGGCTCAATACGAAGCATTGTTTGCAACGAAATGATAAATCCTCATTATCAAGTAGCTAAGTCCATTGCCTATTCTTTACCATCAATACAATATTCCCATGAATAGCCTTGAAAATGTTGTCTACTAGAATACACGCATAGGTAGAGTAGTTGATGTTGGACATGATTGAATTAGCCTTCAAAAAATTACTAATAACATTGTCGATATCCTCAAAACATGAGTTTTCCCATAATTGGAGAGGGAGATTAGACAACCTCATCCAAATTGGCATAATTTTGAGTGATTTTGTTAAAGGATTAAAAAAAGGAAACCATGGTTGAGAGAGGGAATGTTTGCCCCACATCCACAACCTACTCTCTAGCACCAATTCAATGTCCTCAAGAGTAAAAAAGTTTGTGATAAAAAATCACTAACATAAGGATATGGCTCAATCATGCCATCATTGAGAGGCTTCCAAGGCTCCAAAACTCATTTATGCAAGTTCAAAAGAGAAGGCCAATGGTTAAATTTGCAAATCAAGCTTCAATGATCATGTATTTTCTTTTTTATTGTCAGTCACATCTTGGCTACAAATCACAATAGGGGAGAATTGAGAACAAGAAAGGGGCCAAGCTTTTCCACTTTGAGGAAGGCAAGATGAACTAGAGGGAATCCCCAATTGAACCTTGGCCACATAGGATGGATCACAATCTACCCTGATCGTGCCAACATCAATGAAACTTGGCCAAGACAAATGGCAACTTTGTTAACCACGCCACATCCATTTATTTGGTCATTAGGATTGTAAGACAACTCTTGTAATGTCCCCTTTTGGGATATTCCTAAATTTAGGCCTGCAAAATAATCATAATCACTAAAAATTGATATTAATTGACGAGTATCAATTTTATGGTTATATTCAAATTAACACATAAACTAGTATAATATTGAGAGCAATATATCATAGCTAAAACATCATAATAGTTAGATCTAAAGTCATAGAATCATTAACATTTGAATTCTAAATATCTTAACATCATTAATGATTATCCCAAGACATATTCCTATAGTCAATCATATTAGGAATTTTCTAGAAATGTTTGCAAATCGCAATCTCAAGGATGATTGTCCTTGTATTGTGAGAGCATGGGTGGATCCTTATCCTTCCATCTCAGGGTGGCATACTTGAGAGGACCCTCAAGCCCAAGAGCACTTATACGCCTTCTAGCCCATGAGTGTTCCATCTCGGGGGTGGCGTACTTGAGAAGTCACTCAATCCTAGGAGCACTCATCTGCCTCTTGGTCCATGAACATGGCAGGATCTTAGGTCCACTCCATCCCTCAATCCACCTTGGAGGCACTCTATCCTCCTTGATCAAGCTTAGGAGCACTCATTCGCCTTGTAGCCCACAATCGCTCCATCTAGTGGGTGGCTTGCGTGATAAGATGCATGCAAATTGCCTTCCTTAACAAGCTTAGGAGTACTCATATGCCTCTCGACCCATGAGCATGCAACTTGGAAGGTTGATTGACCTCCCTATTTGCAAAACACTTATAAATTGAAAACAAATTGCTAAAGGAATCTACAATATTAATTGGTAATAAAATATCATTATGTAATTATAATGTATATATACACACACATATAGTTATTCCAAATTTATAATTTAAAACTTACTTCCAATAATATTCTTACTAAAACAATATTTATTTCCAATAGATAACTTATATTATAATTTCTTAGTTTTTCCCTCTTTTTCCAATCCACTTCCTTGATGCCTTTCACAAAATGATTCCACCTCCCTATATATCCTTCATGGTGGGGGTGAATAGTCACACCCTTTATAATTATTGCACCCCTCCTTAATCCAAGTGTTGCCTTTGTTTTTGCTTCCTTGATTGTTGACTTTAGTTAATTAAAGTCTTCACTATAGTAGCACTACCTTATATTAATAGGGAATCAATGCCTTTTAATATTTCCTTTTGAAGTCTCCTTTGGTAGTGATTATTTTTACTTCTTGTGCAAGTTGCGATTAGAGGGCATGATGGCCCTTGACACCAACAATTCCAAAAACATTACCTAGAATAGGAGTGAGGGGTCCAATAATGGGTGTAGTAGCAAGATCGACCTTCCCACGAATAATAGCATCTATGCATCTACTAGAGGCTAGTGTTGGAAAAAACTCCTTAGAAGGCAAAGGTAGGGTTCCACAAATGGGCAAGAGCAACAACATTTCAAAATTGGGTATGGAAAACCTCCTTTGAAACTTTGAAAGCTAGGTAAATAATGTTTCAATGTTTAAGAGAATGCTATTGATTTTTAGTTCAACGGTTTTTTCATCCTAATTGCATTATGACAATTTTTGAATCTCCCTTGTTTTTGACATTTTTGTATTCAAATACTTAGCAAATTTGTAGATCGAGGAAGAGGGCTTGTGCTTGAGATTCATTATTGATCATGTTTGTGAGTTTCTTTGATGTTGCTTCAACCATATTTCCTCTTTCATTTGAAATGATACAACCTGCTCATGATACCCATGAAATTCCTCTTGATGCTCTAACCAAGTTTAAATTTTCCCATTCATAGGAGGGGGCCTCTATTGGAGTCCTCTAAGCTTTGAAGAATTAACTTGCCCATCCCCATTAATGGGGGAAAAAGCTTAATAATTAAACAAGATTTGATAATGATAAAAATAAATATTAAAAAATATTTTAATAAAGTTACAATTAAATATAACCTTCATTAGTGATATTTAATAAAAAAATTCCTTAAAAAATATTTAATCAAAATTAACAAATTATATTATACTATATAAAAACTAAAAAACAAATATACATACTTGAATTAGAAATAATAGCTGACACATATTGAAAGACGCTTCTATAAATATTCCAAACTATATCTACTTGGTCAAATTGCTTTTTCATCCCTCTTCTAAGCATATATACATTCTATAATCTTCTAAACAATGCTCAATATTTTTCATCATTTCATTTTATGTTAAGGGTATTGTCTTTTTATAGTGATTTTCTTCAAATCATGTAGTTATGCACATCTATATTTCATTTTTCTTTTGGACAATTATAATTGGTGAACTACATGGTGAAGTTCTTGTATGAATAACTCCATTTTTACAAATCTCATAATTAATTCTTTGTTTTCTGTTGTACCCCTAGGAAACTTTGCCTACTAGAGTCTTTTTACAAACATTATTAGTCTTGTCAGTCTAATGTTGAAAGTTATTAAGAATCATAGTTTTCATATATCATAAGTGAATTCTATCATTCTAGAAATACATTTATTTCCTTTGTCAAGTTGATGGATGAATGCCAACTCTAGGAGTCTTGGTCCATAGTGACAATTCGTTAGAATAATGAATTTGACTACTAAGATAATACACACAAGACTATTCTTGAGGCGCTCTTTGCCAAAACTTAAAAAAGTCGATCAAAACCCAAAAGTGCATATTTTTGGTGTGTGTCATGGCTAGGGGAGTCAAGGCATGGCCTTTGTCTATAAGTGCCCAAAAAAATGGAAAATTTATAAATTATTAGAAGTGGCAATCTTTCTCCAAGTGCACATTTTTACATATTTGAAGTTAGAGCCAAAAAGTTAAGTGGTAAATCAATTCTTTAGGTGCACTTTGCTAGGTAATACAAAAATAGATTAAGGAATAGAAAAATGAAATGGCCCATAAGTGTGAATTTTTAAAGTTAGAGCTAAAATATTATTTGGCAAATGAATTCTTGAGGTGCATTTTGCTAGGTAATGCACATTCAAGGAATGGAAAAGTGGCAATTGGTCCTTGAGTGTGCACCTAATTAACTAAAACTAAAAGTAAGTGTCAAATCTCCTACAAGTGGGTAAATTTCATGCCTCGTGCAAGTATCAAGTGGTAAAAACCCCCCAAGGACGCATTATCACTTGTCAAGTCAATTCTAAATGAGCATTTTAAACAAAAATTGGCTAGGGTAAAATGGCAAGAGCTAGTATACAATTTTTTTAGAAGTTTAGTATGTCTTGATTTATTTGGTCTACTTATCTCATTTGATGGTCATTCTTTCTTGTCATAAGAGCTAGTATACAAATTTTCTAAAGGACTAAGGACTCTTTGTAAGAATATCACAAAACTTGTTATGTGTCAAACATTGAGATGCTTTCTTAATGCCAATATATTTGGACTCTACTTTTAGTTTTTCTTTGGTTTTTGAAGTATTGACCTTCTTCCAAATTTCAAGTATATCTTGAGCAACATAACAAATATTCTCTTAAGGATACTTTGTGAGATTTTGAAGTTGCTTACCAACTTGTTAATTGAAATACTAAGGACAAGAAAAAATATCATTGTCCTTTTAAAGACTATAAAATTGGATTGTTGGTTTGAATATGGTATGCTATGCAACTAGTTTCACCTTGGGATCTATTCACGCCTAGTTACTTTAGCTTACTCAAGTCACTTACTATTTGTGTCTCACATCATAAGATGAAGGCATTTGTTATGATCTTAGTTTGAACTAAGACTTTATCTAGGGCTTTTATCCTTTCCTATAAAGCAAGGTAATCTTATTGTGTTGTATCATTATGTATTTATTGTTTTTAATAGTATAACGGTTCTTTTTATTGCATCTATCTTGTGGAAGCTATTTGGTCTTACTAGATAGATCCCTACTCTTGCTACTAGTTAAAAATGGAGATGCTTTCTTAATGACAATATATTTGGACTTTGCTTTTAGTTTTTCTTTGGTTTCTTCTCAACATTGATAGACTATGGTTATATCTATGGTTATTCTCAACCTTAATGGATTTTGGCCTCTAAGACTTTGAAGCTTTGTTTCCATTATTGTTGTGGTTTCTGAAGTATTGGCCTTCTTCCAAACTTCAAGTATATCTTGAGCAACATAACAAATATTCTCTAAAGGATACTTCGTGAGATTTTGAAGTTGCTTACCAACTTGTTAATTGAAATACTAAGGACAAGAAAAATAATCATTGTCCTTTTAAAGACTAAAAAATTGGATTGTTGGTTTGAATATGGTATGTTATGTAACTAGTTTCACTTTAGGATCTATTCACTCCTAGTTACTTAAGCTTACTAAAGTCACTTACTTTTTTTGTCTCACATTATAAGATTAAGACACTTGTTATGATCTTAGTTTGTCCTAGGAATTTATCTAGGGCTTTTATCCTTGCCTATAAAGCAAGGTCATCTTATCGTGTTGTATCATTATGTATTTATTGTTTTTTAATAATATAACAGTTCTTTTTTATTGCATCTCTCTTGTGGAAGCTATTTGGTTTTACTAGTTAGATTCCTACTCTTGTGAGTTTTTCCATTTCTCTAACATAGATAGCATCCTATCAATATTTGAGCAAGCAACTTAAAATAGAGAGAACACTTTAGGGAAAAAAACTTGGTTTTCATGATTGAATTGGTGTAGGTTTTCACACTAATTAAATTATTCTATTATTTAACATGCCAATATGGTGCCTTTCTTAGTGTAGGCTTTGTGAAATTTTAGATGGATTGAATGCAACTTTGATGGAGGAGTTAAAGGGAAACCAAAGCCTACATGGAATGGGTGGCAAATTTGGAGATTAAAAGGGTTGCTCTGGTAGATCTTTATGAGATATATGGAATTACAATCATATATATGGTAGGAATAAAATTAATGCATAAAGGTCTAGAGGTAGCATAGTCCAAATGTTTACAAATTTTTGAAATATAAGAGGATACCATGTTTGTGATAATAGGTCTACATAAGAGAAAAATTCCCAATTGGCTAGTAGATAGAATAATTCAATAAGCAACTAACTTAATGTAATAAAAAAAGGATAAAATGATCTCACATATAAGGTGTAAATAATAGTGTTGCTAACTACTACACAAAAAGGGTGTTGAAGCTAAATCTCTTAGGGTGATGTTGCCAAATAATATAAGGTCTTGAGGACTATTGAAATTGAACCAAAAAGACATTGGTAGGTAGAGTTTTGTGTAAAGGAATTCCTTGCTCTTCTACAAATCCTATAGAAACTAATGCAAATACTCTAGATTAGACATCCATAATAAAGCCTACCTAGACCTAGATTGAAGAGACTACTAGATGCAAGGTGAAAGCAAGTTTTGGTGTAATATGATCCTTTGATTGGGCTCATTGCTCAAACTATATTCAAAGTTTGATTGTTAATTTTAAAAATAAAATTAAAAAAAAATACAAAAAAAACAAATTTCTTTATTAAAATTGAAAATAAATAATGGGTTAATGCTTATGTAGTCCTTAATTGTTGTGAGGTTGAGACAATGAATTTCTACATAGACAGCTAGATTTGCAATTATTGTGCAAAATGAGCAAATATGTTAGTGGAACTTAGAATACTCTTTGGCTTACGAGTAGCAATGCCACTATTTTTCGTAAACGTTGATTGAATAAAATTGCACATTTTTCACACTCCAATTACAATCATAAAGTGTCATTGCCATCCACTACTCATCTAAATCTCACTACTCATCTCAATCTCATAGCATTATGTAGAGAAGGCTAGCCCAAGGAGGTGTTGGTCATTTTGCTTGGTGGGTTTATGGGCTGATTTAGATTTTAAGAGGAATGGGCATATTTGTACATTTGACAATTCAATGTTAATTATAGGCAATAGATTAAATTAATATAGTTAGAAATTGGAACTACAAGAACCTTTACATTGATGATCCCTAAAGAAAATTATTTGACATAGTTGCTTGTATAGTTGATCAAATTACTATTGTTTTAGAAATTATTGTGGTAGTCATTGATCTTTGTTACTGTCACAATTGGAATTGTCATTTCCATATCCCTTTTTATGTTGAAACAAGATATGGTGTGACAATGACATTGAGGAATATAAAGTGAATTTAGAAGAGATCACCTTTTCCAAATTCATATAAGAATGAAGGCCTCTTCTCTTTTCTTTGGTAAGGACATCCCTTCATTTTAGAAGCTAGTGATGATTCTTT
>VDFB02348225.1:0-15442 GCA_007258455.2 Sequoia sempervirens | reverse complement strand
GAGACCTGAGAGAGGGAGAGGGGGTAGGAGGGAGAGACTTGAGAGAGAGAGAGGATAAAGGGTTTAAAGGTTTGGGGTTTAAGGGTTAAGGGTTAATGGATTAGGGTTTAGGGTTATGGGTAGTGATGGAAATTCAAAGTTTTGTTCTATGTGTTCTATTTTATAAAAACAACACATATGGACTAATAGTTGAACACAAAAAATCTATTTGTTGTTATAAAAACAACACATAATAATTTAAAATACAACTTATATTGAACAAAAATGGACCAATAGTTGAACACTATAACTTTTTGAATATCCTTCACATTTAATGGGAAAATACATGTTATTTATTGTGCTCACCTTTTATATTTGTGATAGGACAAACTACTAATATAAAATTATCTAATGCTTGTACTGATGGAACTTCAAATTTTGCTCCTAATGTTTCACTCATGCCCTGCCTTATGTCACTAGTCTTTCATGGTGTTGGAAAATTTCTTAGGGCTGGGATTTTAGCTTTGTCTTCATCTTAAACCCTTGTGTTTACCTAATGCCTTGGTTGGGATCTATTTTGCCGTTACCTTTTTTTGAAGGGTTTTAAAAACATCTTATGCCCCATCGATCCATCTAGGCCTAGTCCCTTTGGTCTTAATATTTTATTTTCTCTGCGGATTTTATTTTCCTGGTTGGCCTTGTGCTGAACGGTTTTAAAAAAACTTATGTCATTTTCCATCTGCCTAGTAATGTCCCCTTGCCCTTTAATGAATGTTTTATTTTTTAGAAGGATGAAATTCGTGCTGTCATCGATCAAAATTCCTTCAAGATCAACAGTTGCCCACCATCCCATGATCAAAAATTGTAGGATGGTGATATCGCGGATGAGCGACACATGTCCCATTTGGGGATCAAATTTGCATGACTGTTCATCAACTGCCCTTTGATTTGAGCCATTCTCCGCCATCCCGCGGTGGTACTTTAGTTGATTGTGAAATCACGGGTGGCTACCACGTGGACTGTACAAGGTGGGGCTTGAGGAAATTTTTATGTGATATATCTTAAACCCTTGTGTTTACCTAATGCCTTGGTTGGGATCTATTTCACCGTTACCTTTTTTGAAGGGTTTTAAAAACATCTTATGCCCCATCATTCTGTCTAGGCCTAGTCCCATTGGTCTTAATATTTTATTTCCTCCACGGGTTTTATTTTCCTAAGTCCTAGTTGGCCCTGTGCTGAATGGTTTTAAAAAAAACTTATGTCGTTGTTTTCCATCCGCCTAGTAATGTCCCCTTGCCCTTTAATGAATGTTTTATTTTTTAGAAGGATGAAATTCATGTTGTCGTCGATCAAAATTCCTTCAAGATCAATGGTTGCTCGCCATCCCATGATCAGGAATTGTAGGATGGCAATATCATCGGCAGTAGACACGTGTCCCATCTGGGGATCAAATTTGCATGACTGTTCATCAATTGTCCTTTGATCTAAGTCATTCCCCGCCATCCTGCGATGGTGCTTTGGTTGATTGCGAAATCATGAGCGGCTGCGATGTGGATTGTACAAGGTGGGGCCTGAGGAAATTTTTGTGCAATATATTTTAAATGTTTCATTGCTTCCAAAGAAAAACATTTAAAATGACATATTTGACAAGGCTAGGGGGAAATTCATTAAAAATGAGCAAAAGCAGAGAAATTATGACAACTAGTGATTTTAATTGTATATTAAAAAAAAATCATATTTTGATAGTTGAATACATTCAAAATATTTCTAATATATTTTTAATTTAAAAAATATATTTTTTAAGTTTTTTAATATATTTATTTTTCAAAAATATATTATACATACAAAATTACATAATCAATAATAGATAATAGATTTTGGTGAATATATCTAGGTATGTTAATATATGCTTGAAAAACTAATTTTAATTAAAAAACTTACTAACATCATTAAAAGGTAAGTTTATAATTATAAAAAATTTAACATTAGAATTATTTAACATTTGAAATAGAAAATTTAAATATTATATTATAATAGTTTATAATTTACTTATATAGTATTTTGGATAATAGAAACAATTTTGATTGATTTAATATTTTCTAAGTTCATTATTGAATTTAAATCTTATAAATATAATTATATATCTTTAATCAATATTACAATTTAAAAATACTAATGAATATTGAACATCTTAGATTTTAGTATAACTTAAATATTAAAAATTTAATGTATAAGTTTATAAAATATAATATATATTTTTTTAAATAAAGATTTAAAGATTATTATATATGTATATTTAAAGATCCATAGAATTATTTTTTAACTATGAAATTAATATGATTAATTTCATTTATAATTTTATCTTATCTTATCTTTTTAACAATTTTTTGGTATCCTACATAATTTGTTTTCTATAAGTATCATGTTGTATACTCTTTATATGGAAGGTAGTGTTTTTTCATGGAGCTTAATAAGTTTTAATAATTTTTAGTCATTTTAAAGATTTTTATTTTTTTCTAATGATAGGTATATTTAGACTTTTGATGGCTTATGTACAATTATGCATATTCTTTTATTTATTATATTTTTTGCAATATCATGTTATTATTGATTAATCACATTATTTGTTTGTCATTTTTATTTGTTTTGTTGAAAAATATTTTATCTTTACTTTACATCTATGATAATTTCAAAATTATCAAATTTAAAAATTATAAATAAAAACTTATTTTTATTAATCTCTTGAAGTACGTAGGTCCTAATATTTTGTAGATTAATAACTATCTAAATAGCTATTTCTTTCCTTTATTTCTATAAATGTGTCTCATGTTTGTATTGAAATTTATGAGATGTGTATGTAATTCTTAGCACACCACTCTTAGAGATTAGGATTTATTTTCACATTTATATATTTTCTTATTGTTCCTAATAGTGGCTCCCAATATTGTGCTCCCTGCATGATACATTTATAAAATACACTTGGTAATGTAGTATGTGGTTGAAATATTAGAGTAACAACAAATGGTTCTTTTCATTTTTGGCACATGATTGGCCATTTTTACTATGTTAAATTTTTAATTTCACTTTTATTTTCATGGTTTTCATGTTTTCAAATTTTTATACATTTCTTAGTCTTTTAAAAAAATAAATGAAGGTTCTATTAGTGCCCCCAATCTTGTTAAAAATTGTGTATAGAGAGTACAATATATAAACTATTAATTATAGAGTATAACAACAAAATACAACAAAATAAATTTAAAAACTACTACATAGAAAAACAAGGTTTAGGAATAATTCAAAATAGAGATACCATTCCTCCTACAAATACTATGTGTATAGAAACCCTAATGAGCTACACTTCACTCTCTCAAGCACTCTCCCACACTCTCTCCCCACTCCCTCTGCTCTCTCCTCAGCTTCTCTCTCGTGACCTTCTCCTACTCTCTCCTACTCTCCCTCCCTATCTCCCACTCTCCCACTCTCCCATTCTCTCAAGACCCTCTCCCACTCTCTCCCACCTTCTTCCCTCCTACCTCGCCTCACTCTCTCCCTGCATTCTCTCCCCAAATTTCTTTCTCCTCCCTCCCCTCCATCTCTCTCCCACGCCTCTCTCTCCCACCTTTCCTCCCCACACTCTCCCACCCTCTCTCCTACTCCCTCTTGAAACACTAATGAAAATGGTCAGTGGTATTGTGGAATATGTGATAAAACTTTCCCTCAATGTGATTATAAATATATACTTCAATGCAAAGTGGAAGACCATACTTCATTCACTTGGATTACAACTTTTGAAGAAGTGGCAGAAGAAATTATGGGTGTAACAACAAAAGAATTAAACATTTTGAAGCATGAAAAACAAGATGATGTTAAGTTTTCACACATTATACAAAAGGTCCTTTTCAACATATACATATTTAAACTTCAAGTGAAAAAAGAGACTTATATACTTGAACAAAGGATTAAATGCACAGTCATAAAAACAACAAAGTTTGATTATTCATATGAGAGCAAAGCTTTATTAGACTCAATTGCAAAGCTATAGGTTTCATAACATTCAAATGCTTGAATGTATATAAAGTTAACAATATATTCAAACATTTGAAAAAAAAAATAGTGGATACACCTGCTAGTTAAATGCCATTCGGTCACATATACTCTTTGATGTCAGCTAATACTAAATCCACTGATTAAATTTTGAACATTTCCTCAGCTTTAAACTTATTGTCTCCTGGGTTTCAGATTGTTTCTTTATAGACAAGCTTGTTGATTTCAAATTTCCAATGTGCAAATTCTTTTATATATGGGAATTTAGATAAACAATGACACAAACAAGAATGAAATCAAATTGATTGCTTTCCAAATTCATATTCATGAAAATGTAAGCATTTTTCAAGTCAATAGGCATCTTGATAAAGATAACCTTTACGCTTTACATATATTATTAAATAATATAGGTATGTTAGTTAATTAAATTATTAACTATATTTAATTTGTATTATATATTGAATTGTTAAAAGATGTAAAAATCTTAATACTAAATATATAGGAAAATGGTTAAAAAATTACATATTTTTCAAAAAATAAAATATAGTGTGTAATTTAAAATACAAATTACATAATTCTTATAATATTTATATTATTATTTATTGAATATTTTATAGAATTTAAACTAAAAAATTAGCCTCCCCTTCTTGCTCTCCCTCTCTCCCCCTCTCTACATATATCTCCCTCTTCCCCATCTTCTATCTCCCCCTCCTCTACATATCTCTCTCCCTTTCTCCCTCCCTCTCTCTATCTCTCCCCATCTCTCCCTGATCTCTTGCTCCCTCCCTATACCCTTATCTATCTTCATATCTCAACCTATTTGTCCCTTTATCTTCCCATATATCTCTATGTCTATGTCTTTCTCTTCCCATTTATCTATCTCTATCTATCTCCCCATTTATATCTCCCTCTCCATCTCTCTCTATTTTCTTTTCCTCTTACTTTATCTCCCTCTCCTCTCTATATATATATATCTCCCTATCTCTATATATTTATTCTCCCTCTATCTCTCCTATATCTCTATCTATTTTTATCCCTTTTCTCCTCTCTGATCTCTATATATATTCATCTCTACCTCTATCTATAGGAGAGATAAAAGGTGTAGCTTTTACTGGACCTTCCCAAAGATCCAACAATCTCAAATACTACTCCTTTAAACCTGCTGAGTATTTAAGTACATATTGTATGCTAGATTAGGAGGCATGTGTCAAAGCTCATATTTATTGATGCAAAATAGGTCCAAAGTCACAAATTTGATGTAGAGTTAGCTATAGTTTTGTACAAAATTTCAAGTGCCACATAGAGCAAAGATATTCCAATTTTTTTATATCATGTCATCAAATTTGGCACTTCATCAAGATTTGTATCTTCATCAACATTAACAAAAGCAAAGGTATGTACTTGAATCCCTTGCATTTAAATTTTTCTATATATATAAATATTTTAATATTTTCCCTAAAATCCATAATATATATATTAGTGTGTATTTATTTAATGCAATAAAGAATTAACCTAAGTAACACATTAAGAATTCTAAGGATTTGTGCTTAGAAAAAATGCACAACAATTTTTTTTGTTGGATGTCATGTTGTATAGTTTAGAAAAGCTCAAAATATGAATAGGATTTTAAGGCAATATATTATGGTAGCTTACAATGCAAAAGAAGGAAGGAAATCTATTATCAATTTTAATCTACAATTTAATACCATATGAAAAACCACATGTAGTATTATCTAAAATTAATTCTTTACATATTAATTTTATAAAATACACTTACCATTCAATAAACTTCTCCCAAGAAAGAAACCCAAGTGGGATCTTCATTAATCCAAAACCCTAATTGTAGATCTTATAACTCGAATCATAACCCCAAGTGAATACACCTAATCAAAACCCTAACCCTAGCCTTAAAGTTATCATATACCTTTAAATTCATTTCAATCTCAAATTTGGGGTTGGAATCTATTTTTTCGCTTATTTTGTTCTGTATATATTTTTGTTATTAGATCTTATTTTAAGCAACATATAAATATAATTACTTCTACATCTTCATTATATGCCATTTCTATGATATTTTAACATCTTATTTTCTAAATATTAGACTCAATCCCCTACATATATAAAAATGTATAAAACCCCAAAAATTTTAAAATTGAATTTTTACACAAACATAGACACAATTGAACAAATTCTCAAAAGAAGAATGACAACATCATTAACATTTCATTCAAAATTTACTCAAATCCACATAAGGACAGAAAATATATTAGAATTATACATTTATTCATGCTTATAAGTCTTATTTGCATACAATTTAAGATAATTTGCATATATTCATCCAAACTCAAACATTCTGGCCTCATTCTATTCAAATTTGGGTTTTAAATAGCCACTGGCACCACAAATACTTCCTCACTGCATTGTGATATCTTTCTACCCATATATTTAACTCAAAACTATCTTTCTACCCATATATTCAACTCAAAACCTAGCTAGAGCTTTCATCAGTTCTCTCCCTACAAATGAGCCTTGAATTCCCTTTTATATGACAAGAGAGCAACAAGCTTCGAGCTCAAATGTAATTTCACCACAAATTTTCATTTGAACAAAATCTCCATTGCATTTGACTTTCATTACAAAACTTCCCACATGTTGAATCTGCAAAACATATATAGTGCATGAACTGGGGTAGCGTAAAAGAATATGAGACCATAAATTGTCATCAAAATCCCCTTGTCACTAGGCCAAAAAAACTAGGCAACCAAATTACCAAAAAGGCACACCACAACAACTTCTTGTTTACCCACCACCTTGTCCTTACTAACACTCAGACCCCAGTATACACGCCCGCTTCCAGCTATTTCCCAATACGGTAGACCCTTAGCCTCCTCTTCTTTCTTATCCTTGCCTAATATAGTTCTAGTCCGTCTACTTGGGGTTTTAATAGTTGTTGCGACCACACATATCATTTCCTCATTAGAGGGCAGACCATGATTGAAGTGACTTAAATACCGACAGTAGTCTGAGTCGGTCTCAGTTACATCATTAGAAGTGTTGCTTGTAAGGTCAATGGGTGAGTGTTTTCCGCATCCAAAGCACACTGACTGCTTTCCTTTATCATCTACGAGTTGAGCAGCAACATCCTACAATTGCAACCTTCTACTACAACCAAAGTAGTATAAGGTTGCAATTCCAAGACATTGCTGCTCAACCAAAGCACCTTCCTGCATAGCAGGACCGAGCTTTTGTGAGCTCAAATGAACAGACCTTCTTAATGACTTCCTCATTTTCTCTTCTCAGAAAAGCACTCAAACTTGATTAGACTCAGCCCACAAAGCGCTCTAACTACTACAAGAATGAAACTATTAGCAATTAATTCCTCTTGTACTTATTGTGAGAGGTAATGGCAACCTTCATCAATGCCTAGTAAATATGCATGTGCAAACATGGAAATTTGGCGGCATATGTATTGTCACCGTTTAACTAGAGCTGGATGAGAATCCAAAGATCACCAACATCTTCACACAGATTGAGATCAACGTGACTACACAAGTAAGGAATAATTCATTAATGCTTCACCAACCTTCATCTTCCTTGTGCAAGCTAGCAAGGAACAACAGAGATTTACATTAGCTTTTGATCTTGGTTGTCCATCTAAAACCACGGGTTATGAGCTCAATAGTGGAGATTGGGACCCACATTCCATACAGGACATACATCTTCCTTTTGTTGACCTCGAGCCAAATAACAGGGCAACACCTTAGGTCTGCGAGTTGGCGGGGTACGATCAAGATCTTCTCCCATATCTTCGAATCTAGAAAACCTACACATTGCATGGTTAGTATTTAATGAAAGGCTTTGGCTAAGCTATCGGCAACATGACCACTAGAGTTAATGGCTTAGGCTTACTAATGGATTAAAATTTTAAAACCCAACTTTGATTTGAATACTTTTATTTTCCTCTCAATGGTTTTATTTCCCAAATTTCTTGGCCCCAAATTTTTATCCTTAACCTCTAATAAAGAACAGCCCATTGCTTAAGGATTGCATTTGTTGTTATTATAACTTTTAGTTCTAGAGAATTCTAATTACTAATTTTAGCTCTATGCATTTGTATATATGAATCCAATTGAATGTGCCTTTCCTGATATCCTTATGAAAATTTCTACACAGTAACCCTAACTCTAAATAACCAATTAAAACCTTTAATTCTAACTCTGATCAACTCCATATTATATAACCCTAACTCTAACACTAATTGAATTGTAATCATAACCCTAGGTATTGTTGAAACTTAACCCTAATTGTATCAAAACCCTAGAGAACTCTAATTGAACCCTAACCCTAAAATAGACAATAACCCTTACCTTAATTGAACCCTAACTCCAATCCTCGCCCTAATTTAAGACTAACCTTAACCCTGACCTTAATTAAACTCTTATTGAATTATAACCCTAATTGATCCCTAACCCAAATTGAATACTAATTGAACCTTAACCCTAAGTGAATAGAAACCTTAATTAAACTCCAACCATAATCCTATTTGAATTTTGACCCTAATAATAACCATAATTCAACCCTAACCTTAATTGAACCCTAACCCTAAACATGAGTTCAATTAAGTTTAAGGTTCAAATAGGGTTAGACTCTAATTAAAATTCATAGCTATATGATCCAATTAGGATTAGGGCTTGGGGTTGGGGTAAAGATTAAGGTCTCTATGATAGAGCTTAAATAGTGTTAGGGTCTCAATCTTCAGCAAGGGTTAGCATTAGGCTAGGGTTATGGTCTCAATTAGGCTCTTACTAATGCTATTTTAGAATCATAGCTATGTTTCTAGTGGCTGATATAAATTAGATAGGCTCCTTGAAATTAATTCAGTGTTGCCTTAGGGCCAGCTTGCTAGACTTATAAATTTCACGTTAGCATTGGGATTAGATTCTATCACTTTAATAATAAAAATAACTTCTTTTCTATAAATTCATCCAATAAAAAGGTTTGCTATTAAATGTTAAATACAAATGTGTTTTCAATTTATTTTTCTGCCTTTAAAAGATGTTACCAATGTTGCAATCAATTAATGATTATTTTTTCCTTTGGATTTTGCTAAAATTAGATTGGTAAGTAAAATTCCATCTATAATAAGGTAAATTTATCATTTATTTTTCTCTTGATAATTAAACTCAATATTCTCATAAATTTATCTATAATTCTTATTTAATTTTCTTTAATTTTGTATTAAATTGTTAAAAATTTTAGTTAAGCTTATAAACAATTTTGTGTTTTATAGTTAACTCGATATGTATGTGCCTTGTTAAGGAATGTTATAAATATAAAAATAAATTTATTTCAATGTTTATTTGTTAGTTTGATGTGAGAAATTGCATTACAGTAAATGGATTAAATTTTTCTAATTGGTTGGTTGATATTGCGTGAAATTATTCCATGTTAATTTAATGCTATCGTTGCTATATAATATGTTAAAAATATTTCTAATATATTTTGAATGTATCTTTATATTTTATAAAACAAACATCTAAAATAAAAATGTGTTTGTAAAAAAAAAACAACTTAATGAGTGAACATACATTTAAAGTTAAAAGTGAAATTATAAAACAAATTGTAAATCTATTTTATTTTTCTTCTATAAATATATTTTTTTAATTTTTCGTCCGCCTAGTAATGCCCACTTCTCCTTTTAATGAATATTTTATTTTGCAAGGGTTAATTTAGTGCTGCCATTGATCTATTTCCTGCAGATATCAATGGTGCTTGCCATCTTGTGATCGGGAATTGAAGGATTGCGAAATCACGGGCAGACGCCACGTGTCCTATCTGGGGGATCAAATTTGAGCTATCGCTAACCAACTACCATTTGATCTGAGCTATTCCCCACCATCCCACAATGGTACTTGGGTTGATTGCAAAATCATGGGCGAGTGCCACGTGTCTCATCCGATGAAGCCTAAAGAGTAAAGGAAACACTAGCCGGCTTTAAATGTATTAAGGAGTGGATTACTAAAGTGTTCTCCACACATAGATGTTCTAAATCGACGGATATGTTATAATCTCGCTGGAAAAGCTTCTCAAAGGTTAACGACATGGCTAGTGACTGTGTTAAAGGAACAAGGAATTTTGGGATCGCGATGTCGCGGGTGTCTGCCACGTGTCTCATCTAATGAAGCTTAAGGAGTGAAGAAAGCGTTTGCCAGTTTTAAATGTATTAGGGGGTAGATTACTAATGCGCTTGTAAGATGCACATGTTTTATTTCAACGCGGATGTTATGATTTTAAGGGAAAAGCTACTCGACAGTTAAAGGAAAGGACGACAACCATTTTTGAAGGAGCAAGATTTATGGTAAAAAGATCAATGGTACCTGTCATCCTACGATGGAAAATCAAAACACTGCGATATCACAGGTAACTGCCATGTGGCATTCCTTCCTTATCCTGTTTTGAAGATGGTCGTCGATGATTTGATCACACTGAAGGATCAATGGCTCAAATTTAATTATGTATTAAATTATGGTTGGAGCCCTTCATGTAGCACGCGAGTGGGCTTTAATGGTGGATGAGACATCTACTAGCAGGATTTGATTGACATAAAATTAATTTAATCATCTCATTTGTATCATAAAATATCCAAGTATTTTGTGAAAACAGTTTTAGAGCCAAAGGTGAAATTGTGAGCAGCTACAGCCAAAAATTGGAGTTTGTGCAAAAAAAGCTGTGAGTTAATTTTCTCTATTTCCCAGTCATTCTATACCTAAATTTGGAAAGGGGGGTCTGCTATGCTTGTCACTGAGTTCATTAAAATCTTTTGTTAGAGCTATTGTTTAATCATAAATTGTGAGGAATTGTGGTATTTTACTCTATAATTTACTATCTCTGGTTAGTCATAGCCACTTGAAGTGTAACATTGTAGTGAGGCCCTAGTTTGTCTAAAATGGTGCCAACTAAGTAGCACTCTAGCCACATTAAGTATTTGAAAAGAAACTTATACGATGATTTCCTAGATCAATTTCCATTATCAACAAATGAGAGAAGGAGAGGTTTGGTGTTGATGCGAGGGAAAATCCTAGGGGAGGGGTTGGTGTGTAATAATTCCAACATTGCTGATGCTAGGGTTCCACTCATACGCTTAGAAATATTCAGATTATGGTATGGATAGAGGAATTTGCCTCATCCTTTTCAAATGGATGGATGTACGACATGGGAAAGTTGGTTGTTCTAAATGTGTTCCCTGATGTGGACTTACTTAGAGCAGTGGCCAAAACATGTGACCCTATCACACGGGTAATCAAAGATAATGATGGAGGGTTTTTATTAGAAATTAACAGAGATGTTATCCAACAGACTTTTGATTTGAGTGAGCCAAGTGATGACTTGGTTCCTATTAATCTTGAAGAAATGAAGCAGGAGTATACAAAATTGAAATCTCTTTTTAGGGTTGAGCTACTTCCACCTCATCTGGTTAAGGCAGGGTGTTCACAATTTCACATTAGCCCTAGTGACTAGGAACCCTTCAGATTGAACTTTTTTGAAAATCCTTTTCTAGCTACTTTCTAATCACTATGTCAGATTTTGGGTTTCAGCCCTGGTGCAGTAATGCCGATTGCATACATATTCATGGGGGTGCAAATACAACACCCTTACTTCTCTGTAACATATGACTTTGCTTCTTTTTTGGTGGAGAGGATACATGAAGGACTATTGAAGCTGCAGAATGGTGATACTGGTACTCAATTCTTTTGGTATTCCATGTTGATGCATATGTTCCTATTTAGGAATGTTGATTTATTTGTTGAGAAGACGAACTTAAGACAATCAGTTAATGGACAAAGATTGCCAATATAGATATGGGCTACAAATTTGTCCTGTAATAAGGAAAGCACTAGTTATGTGCAATTTGATAATTGTTTTGCTGCAAGATTGAGGGCTAGATTGATGGTAAATGTACCTAGGATCCCTGAGGAAGTGCATGATTTCCTTAGGCTAAAGGAGAGGAAACTATAATTGATGGTTTTACATAACTGGGGTGACATTATCCCATATCCAATCAGCACTGTCCTAAGAATATATGAATTTCAAGGAACCCCTCACATACTGCCATACAATGTGCCACCGAGACTAGGGTTTGCAGAAGTTATGTGGTAGATGGTGTGTATTCATGAAGATAACCTAACTGGAAAGGGGAAGGGAACATGATTCCCTGATTATATAGTAGTGTCTGACTTTACATTTTCAAAGGGAGGCTGGACACATTTTGACAAATTCTTTGTTGATTACCATTTGAGATTTGGTCCAAGGCGACACCATGAGTTCAATTTCCCCGAGGACCTGATCAGGAATGAAGTTTATTTAAATAGACAGGAATTAAACAAGGAAAATTGGATAGCTTATAGTAAGCTATTGGATATTGTGCATGAAATGGATCTGACGTATGATCCATTGATGGAATTCACTCCATACCACAAGATAATTGATTTTTTAATGAATAATTTCAAGGAGATAATGGACACCTTGAAAACCAAAAAGATAAATTTAAGGCTAAGTCTAGACATGCAAGGACAAAATGATATGTCAATTGAAACAAGCCCAGTACATCAGCCTATAAAAAGGCGGCCCATCTATAGGAGGAAAAGGGATACTAGCAGTGTTGAGGAAGAAGTAGACAGAAAAGGGAAGAAAATAATGAAGGCACCTTCATGACCAGGCCCAAAATTCAAAGTACCTGGGGCTGTCAAAATCATTGAATTATGATCTTCACCAAAGTGCAGTCCCCCATCACCACCACCTGAGCCAAGCCCTGAGAGGCAAAGAACTGATCACCTACTTGAGGATCTCACAGATGAAATTATTGTTACTGATCAAGACATGCAGGTTGGTATGTCATCCCCTCCTAGGTCAGCTAAATTGGTTCTATTTGATTTGGATATGAAGGGTAAGAGTGTGCATGAGGTAAGAATGGAGGCTTGCGAGGAGTTCTTAGATGACAATGCATTTGTAAAGACTCCTGTATTCTTGCAATTGGCATGGAGGATGAAATTTCAAGAATATCAAAATAAATGAAATGAGAGAAGAGAACTAAGGCCTGATAGGTCAGATCAGGAGAATGATGAAGAAGTGAAAGCTGAACTAATGGAAGAGTTCAAAAACATCACTCCTAAAGAAGGAAGACAACTAGTGAATCAGGCTGGTGTTTTGATTTTTCCTGAATGGGACATCGCAGATGTAGTGGCTTTCAATGCCATTATAAAGTCCAAGAATCCTTTTTTAGGATTATGAAGAACAATTTAAGGCAGCATTACAAAACTCTACCTTCAGTGAAGAATATGAGACCTTGGCAATTTGGGCATTGGCTCCATAAGGAAGAAAGCCAAAATTGCTGATATTAATCCAAATTTCAGAGGATTAATAATAAAGAGGGATTCAGAGAATACAACAACCGAAGCCACTAGTTTAACTGTGAGTATGGCCAAGTTGGCCCAAAAGACTACTGTAAGGGAGGAGGCTAAAAGAAAGAGCCTAATGGAGAAGTATAACATTTTAATTGAAGAATATAGTAAAATGCAACAGAGGAATGTTGAGCTGCAAACTGAAGTAGAAAGGTTCACGTATAGACATACTAGGGAAGCATCCAATGCTCCAGGAACCAGCACATCACCTCTCAAAACAGGGTCAATGCCTCCTACTTCTCCAAATGTTTCTACACCAGGGTCTCCCATTCAAAATCTTGCTCTTACATCTCCTCTAGAACAAGTTGATGAAGAAACAAAGTGCTCTATTGATCCAATAAAGAGGCAACTCATGCAAAAAATTGATCAATTACAAACATCACTAAGGGTAAAAGAGGAGGGTATTTTTTCAAAAGAAAAAGAAATTGTTACTCTTATTTTGGAGCATTTAAATGAAAAGGTGGATAATAAACTTCCCTCTATACATTCTTTGTATTCTTTTCTATTTGAAGCAATAAATAATATTGATAGTGATCAGGGGATAGTGATTCCAATAATTCAAAATTAGATCCCTAGGGAAAATAATCTAGATGTTCTGAATAAAGCCTCAAGGTTTGATGTAAATAACAGGCCCTAATCATTGAAGCCTACTTATATATTAGTTAAATCATTGCAAGGTTTTCAGACCTTACCAGATGATCTAAGTAGGAAGATTAGGGAATTGGTAAAGAACTTCAATGATTGGGGTAACACACAGTTACCTGATATACCTGATGAGCAAGGGGAAATTAGAACACTCCAACAATGGCAGGATTAAGCAAGTAAAGCCATCAATAATCAAATTAAAATAATTTGTCATGACTCAAATTATGATATGTTGGTAAATTGTATGGATAATATTATTGGTACTCGCTCATTTTTGGAATCTTTTGAAAGAGATGCTAATCAGGTAGCGGTAAACTATTTTCCTTATAGTACAAAGGTAAAAGAGGTGATTAATTTTGACTGGCCAACTGACGAAGAATACCAGAGGTGGGTGGCTAAGTATTTGAATGATGATGAGTAAAAAGAGTGGGCTATCAATAGGTGGCAAATCAAATGTTGTGGTTATAATGTTTCCAATTTTGTATTGATGACTTTCTTGGCGTGGGTTTCACATGGTTTTTTGTTATTGCATCAACCTTCCTCTGCCGACATGATGAACAAGAATATTCTCCAGGATGATTGTTGTTGTAACGATTTTTGAACAAGAATATTTTTCAAGGTGGTGGCTATTGTAACAAATTTTGGAATATCACCAAGTGCTCCAATTGACTGCTGAAAAGTGTACTTTATGGCTCGGTGCTTTTTTTCTCCTTCATTTTCTATAAGAAGGATTTCAAGGCCAGAAGTATAGGTTAGCAAGTTAGATATTTTTTGTTAAGTCTAGATGAAGTTGCAAAGCAAATTGTAAAGTCTGATGGTTTTAGGGAAATACAATTTAGGTTTTCAGTCATTATGTAACAGGTTTTGAGTTCATAGAGAATTAATGTTGTATAACAGTACTAGCATTTGAGTTGAAATAAAAATTTGAGCTCATGTCTCTCCATTGTACATGCATATCTAAACTTTCAATGAAATAACTAAGGGTTGTTTTATCGATCTCACTGTTGTGGTGTGTATGATTGTGTTTTAGCTTTAATTCAAGGAATTAATCAAAATGCTTGAATGGGATTATAGGCGGATATGTGCTATATAAGGATTTGATAAGTAGTCCTGGGTTAGAATGTATACTGATGAAATTGTAATGCAATATTGTCAGGGATCTTATATGTGATGTATTAAATCTGTTATAAACCTCTAGAGGCTTATGAATTTGACTCCTGCAATGGATATATGGCACTTATCTAAGTTGTAATTATTCATGTAGTTTAGTATTTGTTTGTCTTTGCCTAGAGCTTGCTACAAATTGCAAATCATTT
>VDFB02348224.1:0-30037 GCA_007258455.2 Sequoia sempervirens | reverse complement strand
GCAATAGCTCTAAATCCGGATATTTATAGATCTACTCTTTGTTTATCATGAATAGATTGAAGCAACAAGTTGTAGGGAGACTGATTTTGCTTCATGTCAATTTTTCTGAAATTCTACTTTGGTAGGGTTTCATAATATTTTCCTGCAAATTCTGCCCATTTTTCTCAATGGCATCCTTACAACACAACACAATTTGTGCAAAATCTTAAGGTAAGTCAGTTGCCATGATTTCAATGAATTTTTTATGGGAATCTGTACATGTGCAAACCACTTTTGTTGTGTTTTATTTCATTCTAACAAAATTCTGTTGTTATTTGGTAAATGAAGGCATTCGTTCTATGGTTTTGTCAGTGGTTGTTTTCAATAGAATATCAACATATTATTCAGTGTTGTTTTGGTTTTAGAGTGTGAATCTATGTTGAAAAAATCTATCAAATGTTGAATTAGAAGATCAAAACTTTTGTATCACTATCTCTGTAAAAAATAGTTGCCACTTTTCATGTGACCAGAGAAAATTTGAAGTTGCAATATTTTTTGAAGCTACAAAATTCCTATTACATATAAACCTGAAGTGAGTGTGCTTGAAGATGGCATGTAAGTGTGCTTCAAGGTGGCCTAGAAATGCAACACCCATGGAAAGCTTATTATGGACAAGACCTGCTCCTAGCACTCGTGTTTGCCTTGCCTTGTAAATGTTGTAAATGCAAAAATAGGGCTAAACAGATGATACAAATTAGTCCATCATAGCTATCAATAAATAGCCCCCCCTACAGATTTAGGACAGAGTCTGTAACAACAACAACTCATATCAGGAATACAAGCTTTTGTATAGTATTCTATAACTGGGAAGTCCTTAATTCACAAACTATGAGATGCTCATCTTATAGGCTAATCTTGTAAAAACGTATGGAAGCAACTATTAGTGCTATAGAAAGCTATGAGAACATAAAGACTATACACCAAGATCTTTATGGTGCAAATGGAAAAATGCTAATATGATCAACTGTATTAAGACAGTGGCATAATGATGATGACAGATCATATAAATTAAAATGTCTCTACAATGGTATGAGTTTGTCATTCTAGTTTATAGGCTGATCATGACAGTCAAAGTGATGAATGCAATTTAGGGACAGGGACCTTATGAAAGTCACAATAGATTCAATGTAAAACCTTGTTGACAATCATCCATGACTGTATCAAACCCTGGCAATGGGGTAACACACTATGAAACCCTAATAGTGGGACTGCTTTCTTGTGCCAGCCTGGTCTATGTGACTCATGACTGTGAAAAGCATGGTCAAAGTAGAGAAGAGAAATCATAGTGCTCTCAAAAGATGTGAAGAGAGGACAGTCCTAAATAATGAACAAAAGGGTCATTCCAAAGGTCGGTGTTAAATGAGGTGTTCATGGACAGTTATTATGCAATAAGAGGTGTACAGTCTTCACCAAATTCCACAGTCTCAAGAGTTATAATCATAAGAAAGATAGGCAACTTGCTTTGCATATAGACAAGAAGAGGGATAGATGATAAAAGCGGGTCAACTATTCTGATATTGACATTATGAGCATAATACCCAACAGTGAGATTTCCAAGCACTCTCAGCTACCAAAGATCTTTCAGTCCTCAGAAGTCTCCCTTGTTATTGAAGCAACTGCTCATTTATATATTTTTTTCAGTCCTTGACAAGCCTTATACAATTTTAAACCTCATGACAGTCATATAGAGGACAGTGAATAGATAAGTGATAAATGGAACAGCAACAGGTTTCAAAGACAAGCATGGCAGTGTGCAGTAAGGCATATCAGTGATAGATTTGAAAGGACAGTCCATACCACAAAGACATCTTCAAGTAAATAGAAGCAAGTATAAAGTTTTAGTTTGCATGATGCAGCACTATGATATGAAACAAGTGAAGCCAATAGTCTATGTGGTAAAGATGCATACAAAACAAATTTCACCAACCCTGATATCTTCAAGAGGCTATGAGGCTTTGACTGTTGTGACAATAAATAAAGGAGCAGCAATCATAATTGATGAACAAATGAGTAATGATGACAAATCTTATTAGTTAAGAAGACAGTGATTCAATGAGCAAAGGGAAGTTTTCAAAGGGACATTGCATGACAAAGATAGTTTAAGTTTGAGGATAGTCCGAATGCATAGATTACAAAAGTGGATCTAAGGAATGGTGGATTGCTAAGAGCTGAGTTTGAAGGCCATGAAATGACAAGTAAAGAGCAGTCATCTCAACAAATTACTGTGGTGTTAGAGTTTTAAACTGTGTAAGTCACTCCATCAACAAGTAAAAGCAATCCATTCAAAGAGGCAGTTTGTAGAAGAAATGGATAGTCATTAAAATAATAGACATACTAATCACCATCGAAGGAAAAAAGACAATCATAGAAAGAAGACAAAGAATTTTCATTTAGATGGAAAAAGTCATGAAAAGTTCCTTCACAGTCATGGAAAGTGATTTCATAGTTCTATGTGCAAGGAAAATGACAGTGAAGCTATGAGAGGAAAGTGGCATAAAAAGACAGTAGTAAAAATGATATGATTCCCAAGAATGCACTGTGACTCTGAAGAATGATTAAGGGACAGTCATTCTCATGGAAAAGACTTAGAAAAAGGATTTGATAAGGGATCATGGGACAGTTCAAATGAAAGAAGACAGGCATATGCAGGTTGAATAGTCACCATACAAAGATAGCAAGATTGTCAAAGGGAGTTTTGGAAAAGTGGACAGAGTTTGGAGAGCATTTGAATAGCATTAATAGGAGTAACATTCACTATGTACAAAGTCACCTTGCAAGGGCAAAGTAGGACTATTATGATAGTCAATGAAGGACATAATTCATGAATTCAATACATTCCTATAAGCTTAGGACAATCAGCAAGAGGGTAGAGATTGGAATGGACAAATCAATATTGTTGAAGCCCTTATGAGATAAGGACAACCATGCTGGTTAAGAACAGCCTGGTCATCTTCAAAAGCATAGGCAGTCCTCAGTCACTCTCCATAGGGCAAAGAAGACATTGATCTGAGCTAGAAATGACCATTTACTTCTGAACATAGGAGGGCAGTAAAATACTCAGAATAGTGAAGATATTCATGTGAATCCTAAAGGAATGATAGTCAAAGGGGTAATTACCATTAGTCACTCAGCTATAAGAATAATTAGGACAGTCACACATAAAATAAAGGGCCAGTCTAATGATCAAAATAGTCATAAATTGATAAGAACATAATGGACATTTTACAATGGAGACGAATAATCTGCCATGAATAGAGGACAGGGGCAGCCTATTGTCAAAGGAAACATTGAAGACTCACTTTTGCAAACAACTCCTCACAAGCACATCATCATACAAGAGTATCATGCAATGTGTGTAATGAGTTCTCACAAGTTGAGTGGCCAATGTATTACATGGTGTGACCACTCTGGACTGATTAATGGATTGCTACAGGGTGTGTGTTTTCTTTTCCTAAATACCTATTATGCTGAACAGTAGTGATATTGTATAATGTAGCAAGATATAAAAGGAAAACCCTAGATAATTCGAATACGATAAACTAGAAGTGACTTACCTACAGATTTTGTGCCAATTGTGTCGATCTGTCAATGATGCGAATGGAAGAAAATGGGCAGAGGTCGCAGGAAATTTTCAACAAACCCGAAGTTGTTACTGTTGTTGCTTGCTGCTTGCTGCTTGCTGCTTGCTGCTTCAATTTGTTCATAGTTAAGGGGCGGAAAGCATTAGCAGCGGAATAAGGAGTAAAAAATGGAGTGGAAATCATTCAGGGCAACAGAAATGCGCCTTACCTCACGATTCTGCACAAATATCTCTTGATGCCGGTGATAAAAAATAAGGTAACCAAACTAACGCATATATTAAGAGGGCAGATATTTTGAAAGGAGTTAATGCGACATTGAACACAGGAAAGCTCAATGAGTGACACGCCGAAAGGGGCATTCTATCGTGCTGTCAAGGAGGCCGACTCTGCAATAACTGCTATGTAGATATTTTCGTCTTCTGCAATAACCTCCTGTCGCCATCCCAGACATTCAACCGCCTGATGCATTTGGTCGCAGGCGATTGCCTGTGCACGATTCTAAACCGTTGGACGCAAAACCCTCCCAAATACTAATATTGGCATAATATATATATATATATACACACTAGTAACTACATACATAAAGAATTTCTACAACTACAAAAATATTTTACTTACCATAAAGTCGGTCTTTTAATGACCTCGTTAGTCTTTTGTGGACCAATAATATTGCCTTCTTTATGCGCTACAACCTCCAAAGTACCAAACTCTAGAACTCTTACGTATTGCCCACGATAAGCGCTGAAAAACTTTAAATTCTAAAATTAATATTCATTGCCGCATTGAATATTATTCTACCACACCTACTACACATTAATACTTTGTGTGATTGGACACACATTATTAGTAACGCAAATAAATAGAATAAACACACGTGTAAGTTATAAAGAGATTGGAGGGAACAAAAGCTAATTGAAGATAAAAGGTAATATTTGTGTTTATGTTTCTAAAACAGTTTTATAAGAATTTTAGGTTATTTTGAATATTAAAAAACATTGAGATTAAACAATGATTGAATATTAAAGGGAGGAAGAAGTTCCGTGAGACTTTCTTAAATATAAATTATGATGATTATAAACAAGAGCTGCATAGCAAATTCTTGCCAAAAGTTATAAAATAGTTATGTTTTATTTGTTGTGTAATAAACTAGCAATTGCACCTTGGTGTGCAATGGGTACGCCGAAAAAGCGTGGAAGGTTAATTTGAGAAATTGTTGGTCTTTTTTTGCGTACATTTATGTTCTACATGAGGTTAGTTGGTAGGCCATTTAGCAAATGTTTTTTGTGCAACAAAGGTCTCAATGGAGAATTTATAGCTTCAAATCAGGTATGCACCCACTTACAATGAACCAAACATGACACAAACAATTTAGCCTTTGAATGAGAAAGATAATCAAGTTTCATTAACAATAGGCTAGTGCTATGTTTGCAATAGGGAAATAGGGAGAGAGAGGTAGGGTTAGGGATATATAGAAGGAGAGATAGAATGGGGAAGAGTCAAGCAAACTCAGACAAGGAACATATCACAAGGTATAAATTAACTTGGAAATTGGAATGAAATTCAACTATATGTAGTAAAACATGACAACTAAGCACCATGGGAAAAAAGTACAATCAGATCCATAGATTGAAACTAAGAAATTACCTCAAACAGAGGGTAAAAATGACAACTAAGGTAGTTAAAACTTTAGATCAGTAGATTGCAGTAAAGAATCCAGCACGAATATAGGAAAAATCATCCTTGATTGACAATTGTTACCAATGCAATCACTAGGAAAAATGACACATGGAGATCTAGCAAAGTGAGCACCTTCCCAATAAATGTTGACTAACCATCAAGCATGAGTGCCTAGTCTGTTGCAATTTCATAAAAAAACAAAACCTAAATCAAGAGTTTTATCTTCCTAGAATCTTTTGATCTCCCAATTCATCGGTTTTATAATTGAAATGCAATTTCTATGGAATCACAATTAGTTGTACACAAGTACATGTTATTTCTTTTCAACTTGGATCATATGCAAAATTGCTACCATGCAGCTTTATTTAATAGCTGAAGTATTATCTGCTCATATTGCTTGTGTAATATACTTGCTCTTGTACTTGAGCAAAAAAGACTAGAATTAGCGCCATTATATTTGTTCACAGTAGCGCCATAATATTAGCCTATTTCTAAGGATATAATATTAGAATCTAATATATTATCCTATTTCTAATATTTTCTAGGTATTTCTAATATTAGCCAGATGTTAATTGATGATTTTCAAGTGTGGAATTTTGAAGTTATAGGTTTAAGGAAAAAGTTTAAATTTCGTGAACTGAAATGATTGCAGGATATCTACAAACATGGATTTGTTGAGAAGGATTTAAAAATTTCCAAGCAAATGCATTTGTCAGGTTTAAAGCCAAGCTAGGAATTTAGAGTGAAATACAGCAGATTTTGTAAGTGTAATTGATGTGAATCACTTTTGTGTTTGAGATCAATTAACCTCTGTTTCAGATTCTAAAAAATTACATGATTAGAATTTAACAAATCAATTAGATTCTAAATATTATCCATTTATATTAGATTATATGTTTGTATAGCTTTGATATTCTAAGCTATACCATTGAATCATTGATTATAATCAAATCAATTTGCTACTAAGCTAATATTCTAATATCTATACCATTCTAATCAATTGCATACATCAAGAAGGATAATATTAGAATTGTTTCCATCATTTTAATTGATTTCTAAGATTAGATTTTAATCAAACATATACAAGGGATCACAAATTACACAGACTAAATGAGAACAATGATTCAATCAATATAGATGAAAATATAAGTTGATTTCTTTTTTCTTCAGAGGAAGCTTAAAAATTACTTTTCAAAATGGAACATATCTGAAGGAGATTAAGAAAATATAACACAGATTCACTGAAAGTGCTTTCCTCTACAAATGTTGGCTACTAAGCTAAATACAGAAATCAATGAAAATGATGGAAACAATTCTAATATCCCTGGATACATGTCTACCAGAGCATTTCCAGCTATAATATCTCAAAATAAAATCCTCCTTTCGTGATGCTTGAAGATGGATGTCCATACCCTGTTCCAAAGCTCCCATTCTGGCACAGGCAGGAAGGAAACTGGCGAAGGTTGTGGAATTTGACTTTACACCTGCTAATTGCATATACTTGAAAGTTTCTAAAGCCTTTTCAACAAATCCATTTTGTACATATCCTGCAATCACTGCAGTCCAGGAGATGGCATATTTTTTAGGCATTATGTCAAACAGTTCACGTGCATGGGCAAGGAGGATGCTAGCAAAGTTTGTGGAATTTGGCTTTAAACCTGACAGTTGCATTTGCTTGGAAATTTCTAAAGCCTTATCAACAAATCCATTTTGTGCATATCCAAGACTACGTCTCTCAGCTTGTCAAACACTTCACGTGCCTTGTCTATGCTTCCACATTTAGGATACATGTCTACCCGGGCAGTTGCAACTATATCTAAAAAAAACTCCTCTATCCTTTATGATTTGATGGATGTCCATACCCTGTTCCAAAGTCCCCAATATTGCACAGGCAGGGAGAATGGTAGCAAAGGTTAGAGTCTAGATTTACACCTACCAATTGCATTTGCTTGAAAGTTTCTAAAGCTTTGGAATAGCCAGATATTTAAAAACATTGTTAAGGTAAGCATACGAAGGGAAAATTAAGTTTGGTGCCTTATTTCCTCACTTCGGGGCAATCAGTAATAGAGGACATAGTCATCAAACCCCAAAAACAAAACACGCTCTATCATTTCAAATCCTAAATATCCGCCAGTTGTAGGTGCGGACCTACATACAGGAACAATGCAGAACGAACAAAACATGCAAATGATCTCGGTAGCACGAATTCACAGGGAAGCGTATATCTGTAAAGGTATAGTAGAGATAAAGGCCCTTAGAGCCTTACATGGTGACTTGTGGATTTTTGAGAACCATGAGGAAGCATCCAACAAAACATACTAGGCCGAAATGGTCTTCACAGTGATCTCTCATAAAGCTTTCAGAAGTAATTTGCATCATTTAAAGATAAACACATTCTTGAAAATAAATCTTACAGTAAATTTTATCTAAAGACATGTTCTGTGCACACATTCTCTTAAACCCTAAGAGAATCCAAACACATCAACATGTCAACTAGTGCTGTCAAGAACAAAATATGATGGTTGCCTGCCGTAGTTGCTACTATGCACTTGGAACTCTGATAATTTCAGGAACTAATCATAATAGGAAAATAACATTAATCTGCGTAAACAAGCACGAATCTTACCTGCTAGTAAAATAGTAGTATGTATGCAGAAGCTGAAGCTGTGAACTGATGCAAACGTCCAACTCCAAAGGTTGTTGTTTGAGTTATCCCTTAACAGCCGGCCTATTTATGCACATTGGAGGCGGCGATAAAGGGGGCAGTTGAAGAAATATCAACAAAGAAATATCAGGGCGCAATCAATGCAAGCCTATGATATTGACCTAGAACAATAGCTGTGCAACCGAGAAACAATGATAAAAAATGAAGGAAACAAATCAATGGGGCGGACGAGGTCGACAGATATAGAACGCAATCTTCTACCACTTGCACTTGCTGAGTAGTGCGATCAAAAGATCTATGGAATCTGTGATTTTTGTGGCTTAGATCATTAATGCTGCGGAGACCAGAGACGTGAACGGGTGCGATCAAACTCTTACACCGTAGCTTACAAGACAGAAAGTGACAGAAAGTAATTAAAAACTGGTGACTGGCGATTTCTAACCGATCAACGTTCACAGTGTGGAGAGTCGTCTCCGGGATGAAGCAAGCCGTCGATAGAAGAAAATGGTTTGAAGCAGTTCATAGTAGGATACGCCGTAAATAATAGGTACATGGAAAGAAAGTTTTCTTCTAATGATAAACATTTGACATTTATAACTGTATTTTGGGATTAATATATACATAGAATTCCTAACTAGTTGCAATTTTGGTTCAAATGAAAGAGAAGCTAATGTATCGTAATAGGCTCTAGCATGAGTAGTGCTAATACATTTCCTTAGAAATTGGAGGTTTAGAGCAAAACCAAAATGCTAAAGAAAGATGAAAAAAATTAAAATACAGTAAATCATTCATACCCTAATTTGAACACAACATTCATGATTCAAGCAACATCAAGTATTCAACTTCTTGGAGACAATTGCTTGATGAGCAGCTTGAATGTACACACCATCCATAGTCTGACCAGGAGCAAGAAACTTCAACCATTCAAGAAACAATCTTAAATACCAAGAAACCCATAATGAAAATAGCATAGGATTAATACTTGACTTCATGGAAGGCAACCCGATGTGACTGAAACACTTAAAAAAAAAGAACGCAATGCATTAGCACACAAAAGTCATAGCTTTCCTCAATTAGCATAGGTTTTGGATTGTTTATGCACATCCTTGCATATGTCTCCTTGATTAACCAAACTTTATCAACTATGTGGGAAGGAGCAACAAAAAATTCAAGAATTTGGAAACTTTCAAAACTAGCTTGTGCATCAGTTTTAAAAAGCTTGATTAATTATGCATCAATAGAAATTAGATACATAAATTTTGCATCGTCCGCACAATAAAAGCGCAAGATAAGTCCAAAGGCAAAAATTAACTGTATAATAGGATGTCATGTGTGTGAAGTGCACTTCCAAATTGTGGCAATATTTTTTATTTCTTCAAACCTTATAGCATAATATGAATTACAAGTATTTCCACAGGCACTGCGGCATAGAGTTGCTTCAAAATTGGAATTGTTTGATGCAGAAAGTGTAAGCCTGAACTTTCAGCTTATAGTAGAACTCTTGACAACCTTTGAGAAAGAAATGAATTTCAAATGGATTTTGAAACTATTCAAGCTGAAATAAATAATTGCAATTTGAGTATTCTTGTGACTTTTTTTTATATAAAGTAAATTATTAATAAAGATAAAGATAATCTATTGATACATAATTTTTAATTAGAACATAAATAATTAAAAACAACATAATTCATTATTTTTTATTTTTTAATTAAAATAAAAAAATAATGAGTATAATCTATTCTTTAAAAATAATAATTATTAAGTAATAAAATTATATAAATATCATAAAAAGAACACTAATGAAAATCAAATAAAAATGAATGTAACTATCTAGTCTTTAAATAATTATGTATGAAATCTATTTTTTTTTTGTTATATAAATTAAATTTTGTATTTTTCCTTTGATGTGTGCCACCCTCTTTTTTATCTTTTATAACTTATATTCCTTTCATTTCATAAATAAAATTTGACTTTTTTATATTATAATATATTAATTTAATTAAAATAATTTTTTAAAAAAAGTATACATTTTTAAAAATATATATATTATTTTTTATACATTTTATCATCTTCAATAATTATGTATGTATCAATATTTTTTAATATTAAGAGAATTGAGGATAATTATTTTTAGAAGAGTCTAATAGTCAAACATAATATCAATATAGAATAGTTCTTATACAAAACTTTACAACAAGCAATTAAGACAAATTATAAAGTCTATTCACATTAATAAATCTC
Organism: Sequoia sempervirens; assembly: GCA_007258455.2. Lineage (NCBI taxonomy): Eukaryota > Viridiplantae > Streptophyta > Pinopsida > Cupressales > Cupressaceae > Sequoia > Sequoia sempervirens. The sequence goes on along the minus strand of VDFB02348224.1, from coordinate 19,834 downwards.
ATAAACTATCTAATAAAAAAAAAAAAAAATGTGATTAAAGTAACATTTCTAAGTGTAATTTGAACATCTCTATTGGTTGAAAACTAAACTAGATAGGTAAAACCTCTTTTCATACTAACATGAAACTCTATGAACTACGTTTATAAAATCATTCTAAACATGTATCTAAAAAAAATTAAATACCCTATCCATAGATAAAAAAACACTATTAGTTTGATTTCTCCTTTGCCTAACATTTTTAGGATGTATATTGTTTTTATTTAAGCACTTAGAAATTTTGTAATCTTAAATTTTTAATAAAATTGTACTTTAAAAAATAATATGTCCACCATTCTTAAAAACACACTTTTAAACGTATATATGTAGTCTCATAAAAAACATGCCATATGGTTGCACATATTTTATTACCTTCTCTTTTCTATGTCCTAAATTTTTAACTTATTAATTAAATAGTAAATGAAATTTTAAAATTTAATCTGTTTTATTATAGTGAAGTATTATTTCATAAAATGATTAAATTAATAAACATTATAATTCTATAAAACAATTATTTAAATTGAAAATTTAGATATTTATTTTTATTCTTTATGTTTAAGAATTATTATTTTAATTTGTATTTGTTTTGAATTATTTTTTATAATCAATAATTATTATGGGGTTAAATTGTAAAACAAATAGAATTTTAGAAGGGAGAATTAATTTTAATTGGTAGTAGTCTTAATTGCTACATGTCATTATTTTAAAGAAATGAGGGAGTAATTTTTAAAAAATAATAATTTATTTATTTATTAACAATCAAATTAGTGTTGATTTAAATGTCTTTTTTAAAAATATATTAAATTATTTAAAAATAATATATTAAATAATTTAAAATTAAAATATAAAATTTTAATATTATTATTTAATATATTATATTATATATTAGATGTTACATATGTTATATATTATATTGTATATATAGTATAATACAATGTTAAAATTATATATTATACATATGATATTTTATATTAATATATATATATATATATATATTCCTAATTTATTTTAAAATTATAATTAATAATTGTTGAATCATTTTAAAAATAAAATTTATTTTTAATTTCATTTATTTGTAGTATGTAATTAATATAATTTAAATGATTATTTTCAAAACTAGAAATAAATACTTTATAAATTTTAGAAATTAAAATTTAGTTTAATTTTATAATTATTTCTAAGCTTTACAAATAATATTGTTGTGATTTGATTAATTATTTTTTATGATTAATAATTCTAACTAATTCCTTTCTTAAATGAAAAAATGGAGGTAATGGAAGAAATGGAAGGGGAAAAATCGGCTTATATTAGGTGAAAATTGTGTACCAATGAAATTGAAGAGAAATGATTTTTGAAATATATTTTGTTAAATAATTTGCATCTATACATTGATATAGATTAAAAAAATTTAAATAGAAAAATTTCTCAAGTTCTTATTGGTTAAAATGAGAGTTATTAATGACAAGTTAAATTTTGGTGGTGCCAACTAAAAAATGTTTTGAAAGAGACTTCTATGAGTTAATGATGAGAGCACAAGCTTTTAAAGCATTTTAACCTAACATATTAACATTTATATAATATTTATTATTCTTTATTAAAAATTATAATTTTTGTTTTTATGGTAAACAATAATTGTTTTTTCTTTTGTTTTTGACAATAGGGGTGTCCTCGCGACCCACTTCAGCGGTCCATCAGTCTGTATCTTGGGTACCTGGGGCGAGCTGGGGCGAGACTAGTCCCCTGCAGGTGGGTCTCGCCCCTGCAAGTGGGAGTTGTCGCACGCAAAAAGTCCCACCTCTTAAACCCAGGGAAACAATAATTGTTATCAATGTTATAGTATTTTGGTATTGAGATTATGTTGTTATAATGGTTGTTTTATGTTTGATGGAGTTTTAGAACTCTTCATATAATCTTTGTGGGTTTGAATTTCATCAAAACTTAATTGTGTAAAAGCCAAAGTTTCGTAATTCTCCACACTTAAAACCCATATTTGATGAGGACTCTACAATTTCATACATAAAAAGACTAAAAGATAATTAACTACAAACCTAGACATCTATTTGATAAGAAACCAATTTTTTTTAGAAAATTACAAACTTTAATTCTATATTTAATTGGATCTTGTGCCATTGGAAATCCATTCATATGACGACCCTAGAGAAAGGAATCTATGTATTATTGCCCAATACACCTCCCTAGCTGGCGAGCTCAATAATGAATTGGTCCTCCCCACCATCTATAGGTTTGCAAGGGTGAGAAACCCTTCTATGAAGTGAACAACCACCCACCACACCCTTATAGAGTAGCATGTCACCCACCCAATTATAAATAACCTATGAAGCTGAGGAATTGACACGCCAAAGTTTTTTAGGTTGAAAATTTGTAATGAAACATGACTGGAACCAGAAACTTGTCTTCAGTTAGGATTAGTTGGTAAAGGGTGCAAATTTCACATCAACACCATGATTCATGTGCTCTCCGAATGAATAAAAATGAGGAAAATTCCAAAAGAATCCAGCGCGATCATAGCTGGGCACGTTCCTCAGCAGACGCAACCAAGTTTCAAAGGCATTGACAGCTCCATTAATTGTCGTGCAAATCTCCATTTCCCCATTTAATTGGAGTTACTTTGTAAGATTGTTAAGCAAAATTTCCATCTTGCATTAATTTCCATGGCAATTACAAGTGTCCATCGGTGGCCGAAAGCTGCCAGTAAAGTTACTGTGACAAGGATTGTCGTATAAATGATTTTATATGAATTTACGCGCAATAAGGGGGTTGTTGAGAATCGGGATCCTTTTATTTGGTGGACTTTGGTGTTCTCATGGGCAGTCACTCTCAGCCTCTTGTTTCTTTTGGATATCTAATCATGTTCATCTGTCGTCCACACTTCTAGCCGGTCACTCTCTGCTCAGTGCTTACAGTAATCCTGAGGCTGCGGAGGCCACTTCTTCAGTGTACCTGCCACAAAAGGTAACCGATATTAGTCCTACTTTTGCTGTTCATTTTATAGTTGAAATGTAGATCCACAGATTTGCATTCTGGCCAAATGTGTGCAGACGAACTTGGCATAAAAGACGTTAAAAACAGCCATTTATCGTAGTGTAGTGCTTCTGGGATCTCTGATATTGGTTATGAGTCAGTGCTGACGTTTGTGAGTCAGATCTGTGTGATAAGTCACATTATGCTGCTTTGTAGATTGAAAATAATCAGTAGAGATCATTTGGGTGGCAACGAAGAATATTAATCATTTGTTTTTGAATGGCAATCTGGAGTTGATCTTTTAGTTTGGATATGTAGTGTGTTTTTATCATTGCTGTTTCTTTTAGATCACATTTAGATCCACCACGACAATAGTAGAAAGCTAAAAGGAAAAAAAAATTACTAATTTGTAATGCTGGATGGCAATTTAGAGTTTAGTTAAGGGGAAGTCCTCTGCAATGGCGGACAACTGTAATGTATTGGTTTTATTCAATTTTAATTTTAGTTTTGCTTCTTAGATTTTGAATTGAAACTCCGCTTTGAGAGGGGATTTGATTTTTCACCCCTCAAGCTCATTCTTCTACAAGGCAACTTCTGAAACATTGAAAATGGCATTGAACATTAGCAATGTAGATGAATATTTAAATGTAAGAAGATTCTATAAAAATATTAAAATTTTAATTGGGATCTGATCCTGAAAATGATGGGTTATTTTTTGCAGAAAATGGAGCTCAGTTGGAACATTAAAATAAGTATAGTTATATGGTTATGTGTAGCTGCTACTTGTAGCATAGCCGATGAAAGCGGTGGCGTCGTGGGTGCAGTTTTGGCAGTGGCAGAAACCCCCAAATCAACCCTCTCCCCAACTTCAACCCCTCCAGCGCCACGAGCTGCAACTCCTATACCCTCCAAATCGGCTACGGAAGTGCCGCCGCCAGCAAAAGCTCCGCCTGTAAGCTCCCCTGCAGAGTCGCCGCCCGCTAAAACTCCGCCTGTAAGTGCCCCTGCGAAGTCGCCGCCCGCTAAAGCTCCGCCAGTAAGCGCCCCTGCAGAACCGCCATCCAAAACCCCAAAGGCGACGCCGCCTTCCAAAACCCCAAAGGCTCCCGTGGAAGCGCCGACAAAGCCCCCAGCCGCGGCTCCGCCAGTTTCTGCCTCCGTTCCAGCGGAGGCGCCGAGCCACGCCGCTCCCAAACACAAAACACCGCCAACCGTGGAAGCTCCGAGTCCAGCGCCGGTGGTGGAATCGCCGCCTTCGGCGCCGGCGCTGGCTCCCGCCCACAAAAAGAAGCAACCTGTAGAAGCCCCAGCGCCGACCGTGGAAGCTCCGGCGCCGGCCGCTCATAAAAAGAAGAAGCCTGCAGAGGCCCCTGCACCGACTGTAGAGCCTCCGTCACCGGCTATGGAGGCGCCAGCACCGGCTCCCACAAAGCATAAGCATAAGCCGAAGCATAAGAAGAAGAGCCAAAAGCACCATCATCACCACGCTCCTGCGCCCGCTCCTGTGCACAGTCCCCCCGCGCCTCCTCTGTCTCCCGAGCCTTCTCAGTCCGAGGAACTCAACTCCCCTGCCCCTTCACCAGATTCACCGGTAATCTTGCCTTTCACTACACATCTTAAATCCAATTGCAATGCATTTGATGCTTAATCGTTTGTTTATTTGTGTTTCAATTTACAGAACGCAGGATCGCAGACCTTTACTGCCGGATTTGTGTGGATCACAGTGGTTGCCTCGTCATTTGTCTTCTTCATGCTGTAGATCTCTGGGCATGACTACTACTCGTAGTCGATTTTGAATCTTTTATTCATGCGCGACATTCATTATTCATTGGATTATTTGCAGAGATGAGATGTAAGGATGATTTCTATTTGTTTATATGATATTGGAGAATCATTTTCTTCTCTGCTCTGAAATTGTGGATCAAGGGTTAGTTGTTCCCTCTGCTGTACTAAAACAAAGCGTAATAAAGTTTGGCATGAGTTTTATTATTTTCAAACTCGGGCAATAATCTCCAGTTTTTCATTTTTCAGTACGAGGCAAAGGGGAGAATAACTTTCCTTGCCCTTTTTCCCATTGAGAGTGGGTATAGTACTTAAATCTTATTTATTTTTAGAGAACAATTTTGATTTTTGATTTTTATTTATTTCTTCGTTGAAACAAATTTATAGTTTTAAAAGTGATTTTAATCACATTTACATATATATAAATGTGATCTATTTGTTTTTAAAATTTAAATTTTAGTTTGAGGTTAATTTAACACATTTTTTTATAATTATTGTGTGCTAACTAAAGGTATAAAAGTGTTTCATTTGTGTATCTATATAAATGATCTGTTTATCTTTAATGTTCAAATTCTAGTTTGAGATTGATTTAACATATTCTTATAATTATTTTGTGCTAATTTGAGATATAGGAGTGTTTCATTTGTGATTTTTGATTTTGTATTTAAAGTGCTAATCCTAGTTCATTTGAGACATTATAGTAGATATGATTGTGGCATACCGATCTCTTGTAAATCCCAAAGCTATCATTGCACTCATTTTCAAGAGTATTTATTAGAGAATATACATTTCATAAACATTTAAGGCATATTGCATGTTTTAAACAATTGTCCTCAATTTTTTATTGACTTGATAGCTTAGTATCCTTACATGATTTGACACAAATGAGTAATTATCCTTACTATGTGCAAACTATTGGTGTGAATGGATTTCTTACTTAATTAGTTTCCCTTTAGGACATTTTCACACTTAATTGGTTAAGTTTATTTAGGGCAATTATTTTTCAATCTCAAGTCATGTGCTTGTGACACTTGTCATAATTGCATGATGTCATATGTTTCACTTTTTCTATGTACATGTTATTCCATTACATTATATTATGTTGTATCAATATTTAATATTATAGAATTTTCCTTGCTTTTCTCTTGTGAGGAAGAAAGTTTGGCATTGTAGAAGATTCTTGCTCATGAGTCTTTTTTATGACTTTAGCATGGTATCAAAGTTTTATATCTACAAACCCCTTCAATTGCTTAGAATTTTTTTGTCATAAAGGTTCACCTAATACATCATGGCTCAAATCTAACCTCACAATTGAGTTGAGAAAGTCCATTGGAGAAGTTGTAGATTTAGATTTTTTGAAGTTATAATTATTGTTTGTTGTATGGATTTTGTATAGTCCATAGAGTTTGCATGTAGTCCATCTATTAGTTGACATACTTTGTAAGTTACATTTGCATCATATGGTATATTCATGAAATATTCCACTATTCTACATCAATTGGGTTTTTTATTCATTGGAGGGTATTGCAAGGTACAACCTATGATTGTGGGTGTCAATTTCATACAATTTTTGTCAATCTACATGTGTCATAACAAATGCAAGTGATGGAATTGTGTCATCTACAATTAGCACTACATAGAGCACTTCAAGTGGTATCCCTTCATTATAGGGGTCTACAACCCCTCATCATGTGTAGGCCATGGGTGTTAATCGTCGCAAGGTCCTCACAACTCAATTGTTGTTGCCAACCTACCTTTACTCCACCCATCCAATTCTCAACTACCGCCACAACTTAGCGCAGCTAGTGGTGCCACCGATGCACCACTCAAGCATCGCATCAATGTTCTTTTGTTCCCCTTAGGATGGGTTTTTTAGAGGCCATAAATTTCACCCAAAATAGATTTTTTTTAAACTTCTTATAGGCATTAGAAAACTCTTTCCAAGTGCTTTGTAAGCAATATATATATATATATATATATATTGCACAAGGTATTAGAAATTTCAATTTGAAGCCATTTATTATAGTTTTTCAATAGGTATAACTTTTATTCATGGAGTTAAATTTTGGCAATTATTTGAAGAATTCATTAAAAAATCAAAAGGAATTATTCAAAAACAAATCAAAAAGCGCAAGAGCTAGTTTGTGTGTGGGAACAATTTGAGAACATTAAGGTGAAACTAAAAGCAACATTTTAGTAAAGATCATATCTATAGGCGTGGGATTGAATTCATAGTTGTGGAAACAATTGAGGGCAACAAAAAAACACTCATTGGCTCTAAGGCATTCATTGGAATATAATTGAAATCTTTGCACCATTAATTAATCAACTGAGAGATCAAACACAATTTTGTAGCTACAAAATTTTATTGTTTTATTCTTTTTCCCAAGCATATTAGTTATTCATTTCATTGCATTTGTCAATTTATCATTTCTAGCTCCTTACAACTAGGGTTGTAGACACCTAAAATTGACCATTACATGTGGTCAATTTAACATAACTCATCTTATCCCTAATCCGTATATTAAATAAATAATGTTTCTAATATTTAATTAATATTCACCATCTTGATATTGTCTAAAATTATTTCCTCTTTCTTCTATTTTCGAAGTCATAGCCTAAGGTAAATAATTAATTTATCTACACCTTTCCTTACCCCTCCCTTGCTTCCAAAAATTAAATAAATACATTTTTTTTATTTAATTTATCTCCTCACATGTCACATCCTCCAACTTTTATTATTATCTCCTAACTTCCACTTAATCCATCTCCTACTTATGTGCACACACTTAATCCTTGATTAAGTGGGTTCAATCCATTCCTTATGTACCCTCACCCATTTTGTCCTCTCTCTCATCAATTTTCCCCTTTTTGGAAAAGACCATGTCCTTGGAGACATGGGTCTTGCTTCAAAAAGTACCTTTCCCCTTATCTTGTCCCCTTGGACAAGAATTTCCTTTATAGAAAATATTCCAAGGTACTCTTTTTCCCTCTCATTCAATCTCATTGTGCCACTTGGCACAATCTCATGGTTTAGAGAACCAAATCAATCTCCACTATCAATCTCAAGATCTAATCCTAACCCTCCATCCTTTCAACCTCCAAATCTATAGCATTCAAATACTTAGTCATTTTAATCACTCACCTTTGCATGAACACAATGTTATGTTATAAATTTCTTTATTCCCCTTATCTTGTCCCCTTGGACAAGAATTGCCTTCATGGAAAATATTCCAAGGTACTCTTTTTCCCTCTCATTCAATCTCATTGTGCCACTTCACACAATCTCATGGTTTAGAGAACCAAATCAATCTCCACCATCAATCTCAAGATCTAATCCTAGCCCTCCATCCTTTCAACCTCCAATTTGAATACTTAGTCATTTTAACCACTCACCTTTGCATGAAAGCACTGTTATGTTGTCAATTTTTTGAGTGAGTACATATCAAATTGATCGAATGGGCAAATAATACACAATGAGAAGTCTAGCATATTTTATTTTCATTGAATTCTATGTTCGTTTGATTTTCCTAGTCTAATCTGAGTGTTTGATTACATACTTGTGTTTCCTTTAGTTTTTGTGGTTAAATCATTCACATTTAAACACATTTTCATGCACACATTTATGACACAATCGATGGGACCTATGTAATAGGTTGAATAATTAAAATTTTCTTTATTTTAGTTTTCACATATTGCAAATGCAAATAGGTGAATGTGTTGTTTAGGTGACAATGTTTGCAACTTCAATGAATCTACCCTGGTTTAGGCAAATATGCTAGGATGGTCTTGGTGGATTTTTAGGCAAATTTACTCCTGAATCAACAAAGGCGCCCTATAAATAGGAGAATCTGCATCACTAATATTTGTTGTGTAGGTAACCCACTCTCAATGAATCCATGATCACTTTAGTGAATACACCTTGTACTTTAGCAAATATGTACCTTTAAGGCTTTAGAAAATTTGTGATCACTTAAGTAAATATGCTATGCTAATTTGTGAATCTGTTTGGTATAACTAATTTTCTATTTAGCCAATTTTAACCCAATTGTTTTTAGCATTTTATTGTACTAATTTGTTAATTTGATCAATCATTTGGGGCCCCCATGCACCCCTTATCATTGGGGTGGGTGTCCCTAGCTCGTAATTATTTTCTTTTATCACTTTGGCATATAAACCTTTGTTGTGCAACTTGAAATCGATTGTCAAAGATTTTTTTAATAAATTATTAACGTATCTTCTTGCAACATGCAAACAAAGATAATATTTCATCACTAATTTAGGCACGAAATTAGCATTAAAGGGTCAATTAATCTTGTGTTTTTTGTTTGGGGTCATTTTTTGGTGTATGTTCTCCCCTTGCACCATTTGGTGAAATTGGGGATAGAAAATCATAAATCAACCTAAGTCTTGTGTTATCCCCAAAGCATTGGATCATGCGTATGCTCTCTCCTTGCACTTCGTGTGATCTTGGAGATCAAAAGAACCCAATGAGTTTTTCCATTAGGTCTACTTGAGGATTTCATCACCACAAGAGATGACCTCAACCATGCTTTCCGACATGGTACAAAAAGGGGGGAGAATAATTTTTTATCCCAATCTAGTCACATTGTTTCTAGCAAAGCCTTCATATTTGGGTGATTCCATGACTAGAGGTGTAGGGTTGGTCTAAGATTTCTAGTGAAATTTCCTAACCCACACTTGTGATAGTCTAATGTTCACATATTTCCCCTAGTCACCTGTTTTAGTAGCCTAAGGAATTTTGTCTTTAATTAGTGTGATGAAAGGGATGCATATCGTACCTTGAAGTTACTCATGATGTACTTCCATGTACTGAGATAGAACTTACCAATGTATTCACTTTTGGCCACCATTGGTGAGAGGTCCTTCACCCTTTGGAGTTATGATATCTAGTTATCCACTACTGGTAGATAGTATTAGCTTTGGATCATGGGCGTACACTACTTATATGTGTTCTTCCAGTGTGTCTTCTTGTGATCATCCTATGAGTATCTTTGGTTAGTTTTTTTGAGTTATCCTTTTTTCTTTTGCTTGGTGTCTCCTTATCCTTTTTCCAATTCAATCAGTCTATCTATTTGATAGATCATCTCCATCCTTAGGAAAATCCATCATCCCTTAGGTAAAATTTCCTTGTCTACAGGTGAATTTGCCTCTTTACAATCCTTCGTAGTCAATATGTTTAATTTTTCCATTCTTAGATCAATGAGCTTGTCTTCTAATTCAACAAATCTACCCTACTACAATTGGGCAACTCTATCTTGTCCTAACCCTTTACCATTACACTATCTAAATCGTCAATCTTTAGTTTATGTGAATCTTGTTGTCAATCGATTGCACCCTCAACACTTTGAATACTAAAATTCAAAGAATTGCTGAAACATTGGAACCAATTCCAAAATGCGGGTATCCTATATGAATTAGACCTCCACTTTCTGTATCGGTTCCTATTTAATTTTCAGGTTAATAACTGAGTGATTTGCTAGAAAAGGGAGAAAGACTATTACTAAATGTATGCAAAACTATAAATTGAAGGTGATGCACCTAACCGATAATGATTTGCAACTATGACTCACAATAAACTTCTCAAAAAACTAACCACACAAGTCAATTTTGACAGTTTCACCACAAAAATTGATTCTAAGGAAGGCTTCGAATAAATCAACTTTGAAGGAAAATAGGATTTTCACAGCAAAGAAGAGTATTATTCATTTACACAAACTTAGACCTGTGACTTTAACTATTCAAATGCATGCAAATATAAATGAGACAAAGATTTTTAAAGGTTATGATATTTAAACACAATAAAACTTCATCGAATCATTCATAAAGACAACCAAATGACAAGGTAGACTTGATTTTACTATAATTTGAAGGAATCTTTGCAAAAAGACATAAGTAAACCTGTAAAACACTACTGTATTAATTTGTAAACAACACTGAGTTGCAAGATGATTCGCTTTGCAGACTACAAAGGCTGAAAAACAAGAACTAAATTGAAAAAGATAAACTTTTTCAATATATACAAACTGAAGGCACTCCAAAGTGCATGAATAAGCAACTGAAAGTGATCTGAAAGTGAAAAGATGACAATCCCAAAGTGAAATCCGAGCACAAGTAAAAATCCCTGAAAATGTGGTTCAAACTCATGCAAAAATGAGTGAACTCAATCTCGAACTGGCAGTCATAAAGCATGTAACTGATCTGCAACTCAAACTGAACTGGAAAGCTATAAATAATGAGTCCAAGCATGCAAAATTCCCCTTGTTTGTATCAATCCATCCGTGATATCTTGAACTCAATTCATGCATGATTTAATCTTTAGTTGAGAGAAAAGTTACAACTCAACTTTACATAATCTTTATTCTATTTTACGAAAATGCTAAATTAATTAAATGACTTATAATACATCATTTAACTAATTAGCTTACATTGATTAATGCAAAAAATAAAAGATCAATATGGAGTTAAAAATTGAATCCCATTCAACAACTTTATACTTGGCATTTATATATGCATATGCATTCAGCATTCATCACTTAAATAACACCATGAGCAATATAAAATATACACTTAGCAAACATTTGAAAACTTCAGCACTAAGTGTATATGGAAAAAACCGACCACCATCATTATGCATATCTTAATTTTTGATAGTTGATAATAGTCGACCACATGCAATAATCGACTTGACCTAAGAGTCAAAAACACAGGCAAGGGAGACATAATGATTATCAAAAAATATCAAAAATGAGTTAGAGCGAATGGGAAAAAGCAACCATCGAACCCTAAATATCATTATTATTTCCTTTTGACATTGAAGAAGCTTCAGGAAGAACTGTTGGCCGCTGCCATGGAGTAGGGTTTCTAGCTTGACACACCATATTTCATGCTTATTTTGATGATTCTTGAAGGATTTCTGAGCGTAACAGGTAAGATTGAAGTTCATTTGTCTCAAATCTGAGTTCTTTTGAGTATTTGAATATTTTTCTTGTGGCCTTAATGGTGCGGCTGTGCATAAATCTGATATATTCTTTGTCATTTCTTTGTTCTCAGGTATCTTCTTGTCACTCTATCCGACTTTGGCTGCCATGAGAGCTGGGTTTATATAAAAATGAAAGCTCGACCTATAGATTTTGAAGCTCACAAACATGAACATGATGGTAAGTTTTATCTGTGCCCTCTTTCTAAACATTTTCCACCTCCTTCAGGGTGCCATACTTGATTTGAGCTCTTGTCTTTAAAACTAGAAGTACTCTTGTTGAAATTTTAACATGTATAATGCGGCCTTTCTGTATACCATACTTCTTGTAGCTGTCTTTTCCACTATTTCTGGCTGTGGCTTATCATTATTCTAAATTTGGGTATTCTTATTTTGTATCTAGGTATTCTTATTTTGTGGTCATGATGAACGCCTTGTCTGTATTTGAGAGAACATTAATGATTTTCTAAAACTCCTTCTTTCTCTCTTGTTGTGGCATTTGAAAGTCATTCTCTATGAGGAAAAGAAATTGTATTTTCTCTTGCTCAAGCTCGATGATTATCCTTATTGCATTCTTGCACATCTGTATGTTATTCATAAACAACCTCCAATGCTCCTGTACATACTTATGAACTCAAAGTGAAAGAATTAAAAGAGTATCTCTATATTTTGAAAACAGAAAGCTCCAGGCTACGGCCATGACTGAAAACTAAACATCTCTTGCTATATACAATGAAAATCTGTTATTGATTCTATCCCACAACTGAAAATGTGGCAACTCCATATTTCTATATGTATGAGGAAAACCCCAGGTGGGTATTTGAGCTTATTGCAGCCATTCAATCATAGCCTCTTATCACAGTGGCTGAGATCTTATTTTTCCACAATGTTTATAATAAATATCTCCTTGTGAATTGTTTTTTAGAGAGAAGCTATCTTCATATCTGTGATAGTTACTATGCATTAACAGATTTACAAAATATTTACCTACCTTCAAGCTCTGTCGCTCATTATCACTCTGACTTTTAAACTGTTGTACACGAACTCCACCATGAGAATATTATCATTCCTAATTTATGGAATTTCACTATCATGGCTTTGAATGGCATATTCTTTGTCATTTGCACTTGTCTCATGTATGCAGCTTGTATGGAAGCTACTTGTTAATGGAAACTAATGACTGTTATGCTGCTATATTGACTGCCCTTTGGTCTTTTGTGACTGAGTTTCTTTAATTTGTAGATAATCTTTGAGCATCTACAGTTGTCCTTTACTTTTATATGATTCCCTACAACTCATACCATGTCTTTACCATCTTTTCTTCACATGACAAATTCTTGATTGGATTCTTAGTTTTATATTCATGAAAATTGGCTTCGAATAACTAAAAATAATGACTGCCATTGAAAATAGATACTCTAGTTATTGTTAATGTTGATCAATTCACAGCTGACATCTTAAAATTACCATTTGACATGAAACTTCCATTACCTGTAGCATGTGGCAACCTATTTCTTTATCTCTCCTGTAAATTTTGAATATCTAAGGAATAGTTGAATAACTTAAAACCTTATTTTCCTGTCAGTTTAAGGAAACTCAATGCCTCATTAAAATGTAGAACATGAATGAAAGACAGGGCTGAAACTCCACTATGACAAATACAATTAATGCTCTCTAATCATGCTTCTTTGTTTATGATGAGCAAAAGATAACTACTCAATCTGTTTAATCATGCTGAATTAAAACTGCTTTCTTAGAATCAATTATTACTTTACAGCAGTTCTGAAAGCTAACTGTAACACTTGATTTATCTCATGTAATAATGTGGATGAGAGGTGTTTATGATATGCTGAGCTCTACCCTTGTGGGAGCCTGTTTTACTCCACATATCTGATGAAATGATCTCGAACATGATGAACTTGTTCCTATCAATCAAACAAACATGTTGGCAAAATAAAAGAAGTTGAAAGCCTTACTGAGCTTATGCCCTTTTGGAAATCTGGAAATCGCTTGATGGATGCCTGATCGACCGTATTACTATATTTCTATTGGTAGCGTAGGCACATGATAGGATTTGATTCGCATTGCTTAGAGACCATCTCTAATACCATATTTCATCGTTCTTGCAGATGCATCAAGATTGGAGGCTGTAATTGGAGCTAAAAACACAACTAAAGACCTCGACTTGTCAATGATTCATCATTCCAGGCAATGACGAATCACTTTCTACCCTATGCCTTCTTTATTCTCAGTTGTATAGTGTACTTTCTTTTTCTTGTATCTATCATTTGATTGTGTAAATCAAATTTAGTTACTCTCGCGGCTTGTGCGAGATTCAGCATTTCCAATATGAATAAAAAAAAAAATCTTTTATGCAAATTTATGAGTTCCTTTGTCTGATATTTGCATAATAAGACTTGAAATTCATAAGTAATCAAAGTTTTGGAACATAATGAATACTTAAGCAGAAAATTGTTGTACCTTCTTTGATGGATGCAATTTAGCTCTACCTGTTTTGAGCTGGTGGTGAAAAGTAGGTAACAGTTACATCCAAAGTTTTGGGTCCTATCTATAATGGGAGTACGATCGATCCAATTGTAGGGCACACAAAACCATTATGTGTTTTAATCCATGCGGTTGGTTTGTCATAATCATCTTGATAAAGCTCATGTAATACTAAAAATTCTTCATGATCACATTCTCGCCACAAGTGGGATCTATTAATATCCCATTAGTGGGCTTATCATAGATGTGGCCAACTATGTAAAGAGGACCATTAGGAATCTTTTTAAGTATATCATGAGAAAAAAAAGTAATATCAAGATATTTGTTAGTTGGGCCCTTATGAGGGACAATGTCTATCATATCCATGAGTTCATCAATAGGATTAACTTGGGTAACATTTGGAGTAATATCATGTTGTTCATTATTTGTATCAATTTTCATCACATGAATGTTTGAAGGTTCACTAGATTTGACAAATGAAACATTGTGTTTAGGCATGGGGTTGGTAAATATTTGTAAGTTATGATTGGGGGGTGCAATGGACTTATTGCCTTGATCATTGAAACCTACAATGGTTAAACAACTAGAATCAATGAGGTATTGAACTAAGTGTTTGAGATGACACTTACATTGTTCGAGGTCATGTCCATTTTGGTGATGAAAATGAAAATAAGCATTTGGTTTAAAGGTGGGTGGTAAAGGCTTGGTGGTATGAAGTGGTTTAACGATAAGTAGAGTGATCATCTGTTGTTGTAGCAGTTGATTCATTGTGTTATGGAGAGTATCAAGTAAGGGGGTAAATTGTCTCTTCGGGTCCCCATAGGTAAATGGAATTGTTGCTTTAACAACTACCACTTGATTAGGTAGGGGTTGAGTTGGTTGTGGGGGAGGTAGATTGAACTATAAGAATCCTCTATTTGGTTTTTTGAAGTTTTGTGTGTTGTTTTGGTTGCTTTGTTCATACTTCTCGGCTCAGTTAGAAGTGGAATTTGAATCATGACTAGTAATTGAGTTGTGATAGTCACAAAGGGTCATGCATAAATGCATGAATGAAGGAAATTTCATCATAGTCAACTTATTCTAAAGGTGAGTGTGCAAGTTTTTGATAAACATCTTTTGAAGATGTGAATCAAGAATTTTAATATCTACTTGAGCATACAACGACTGATAACGTGAAATGAAATCAGTTACTTTTTCATCCGCATTTTGTTTACATCTCATTAAATCAGCCATTGTCTTTATGGGAGTCATATGGAATTGGAAATGACTTATAAAGGCATCAACAAGTTCATTAAATGATCAGATTGAATGATTGGGTAAGTTAGAGAACCACTCCAATGCAGTGTCCTTTAAGGTCCTAGGAAAAAGTTTGGCTAATAGTTTATCGTCAAGGACAAAATCACTGCACAATGTTACAGTATAGGAATTAACATGATTAGTAGGGTCTCCTTTACCTCTGTACTTCTCAAACCTAGGCATCTCAATTCTTTGTGGCATCAGTTTTCTTAAGATCTCTAAAGATAATGGGCTACTATGGGCATGATATGTGGGCGGAGCATTTTGACTTTGGCTTACGATGGATATTTGTTGTTGCATGAAGGAAACGGTGTTAAAGACTTGTGTAATGAGGGGGTCAGTGTAAGTGGTATGAGGTGGAAGAGAGAATGGTGATGGAGTGTATGTAATTGTAGGAGAAGTGAAGGGGACACTAAGAGGGGTGAAGATAGAAGATGGAACATTCGATGCCACAAAAGAACTAGGAATGCTAGTTGGAATAGTGAAAGGAGTCACATGACTAACCTGTTGCATGGTTGTTGTAACTTGAGGAGTGGTATAGGTGGGTATGGATTCTATGGTTGAAGGAGGAGGAATGTGACACCCTCCTTGGCTCACAACAATGTTTGTTGGTTGGGAAGTGGAAGGAACATGCTTGTTGTATATCTCAACAATTATTTTCATTACTTGTAAGCCATCGTCACTTTCAATAAAGTGATGAAGGTTTTCTATGGTAGGTATGGCAGTGGTGGAAATGTTTTCAAGGGATAAATCTTGTTGTAAATGTGCAAAATCCTCATGAATAATAATGACTTTATCTTGTGGAATTTGATCAATTTGTGTGTCAACATGCATTGTATGTGAAGGTAAAGGTATACTAGTGGTAGTATCCATGCCAAATGCACCATTGTGCATACTAGGAGTAGGAGCTCTTGAGATCCCAAGGTCCACAATGAAAGTGCTATTGAAGGAAGCCATGAGTCTAGAACTTCATCTCACTAAAGTATTATCAATAGGGCACCAAAAACTCATACAAGTGCCACAAAAATGGGGTGAATACAAATCCAAAATAGGAATAATAAAATGCTAATGAAAGAAATTTTGTGAACTAAAACAAGAAGGTAGTAACATGAAATAGAAATGTAGGAAATACTATGAAAATGCTAGAAATTTCAATGCAGAAAATGCAGCTGGACTGATTCGCCCAGGATGGCGAATGAGTCCAAGCATGAGATTTTTTTGTGTTTTTCAATAAAATTAAAATGATTTTAATGCTTTTTAGATGCAAATGTAGATTTTCAATTTTTTAATGATTTGATATGCAAAAATGAAGTTTTATGATTCTTTCACTAATGCAATTTTAGAAACCCTAGGATGAGAAAACAAAACAAAACCAAATTGAATGTTTATGCAAAGGAAACCTAGGATGCAAGTTGCAATTAAAATCTGAAAGATAATGTGTTCAAAATGTGGGTTCACCAAAATGAACCATCAATTTTAAGGTGGAATCTATGTGATTCTCTTACACTCTTAGGGTTTTTCACCTAAAAGGGGAGAGATAGAACCCTAAAATTAAGGTGGTTCATTCAAATAAAGGAATGTATGATGTGACTATGACTAAATGCAATAATATAAATCTAACTAAGTGATGAAATTGACTGATTATGAATGAAAAACTAATGAATATGCAATGTTTGAAAACATAATGTGATATGCAAAAAATGAACTAAAAACATAAACAAATGCAAACAGAATTGAATGAAGTTTAACAGAGTGCACCTGGAAGTTGAATGTTGATCCTAAAAGGTTCTAAAAATTGGTAGAAATCACTATTGATCACTAGTGGGACTCATTCGCCACTGATGGTGAATCAATCCTCCTATTGGTAAAAAGACCTGAAACTGCTTTCCGACTATTGAGAACTGGATTAAATTGAAAAAATCAACTTTTCTAGCCTACAGGTGGGACTCATTCGTCACTCATGGTAAATCAATTCTCCTCCAAAAATATACAAATTCAAGAGTCAATTTTGTAGGTCCAGATCTGCACTTGTCTTCTTGTCGAGTTGACAAAGTCAAATCTGCAGAAAATGGACTATAGGTTGTCTCCAAGCTTGAACTAGGGTTTAGTTGACTTAAAACACTTTGATGACTTGTTGACCACTTTCCAACACCTATTTTCTTGATAAATATGCATATAAAGTTTGCAAACACACATGCAAAATGGGGAAAATGGTTAAGGGTTAGAGTATAGGGATTTTCCTTAGTCAAATCCCACTTTGGTAATCAAACCCTTAATAAAGAAATGAAATGAAATGAGCAAGGAATGATGAATAAACAACATGAAAATGTCCTAAACTCACCAAAACCTTGTTGTAGAAGTCTGAAGATATGTTAATGACTGCTCTGAGATGCTTGATGATTGCTTGATTGAATGATGTTATGATGCTTAAGTGGATGAATGAGATTGAATGCAAGGATGAATGCTTGAATGAATTAGTGAATGAATTAGGTGTAGAATGGATGGAAAAACACCTATTTATACACACTTATGCCCTAATTACCAAATAATACAACATCACAAGCTGACATAAGGTCTTTTTGAGTAAAAAACCAAAAGAAAATTTGAATTATTTTGAATTTGGAGCCAAGAGGGACTCATTCGCCACCCATGGCGAATGAGTCCCACTCTAGGCTTGTAAGTGGGTGTTAGGAATTATGTTGTATTTAATGTTGTTTGTTGGGTTTACATTCAAAAATACACTTAATTAAGTCTTATGAGTGCATAAAGGGGTCAAATCAAGCATAAGAAAGGTGTAAATAGTGATAACAAGCCTAGAAAAGCATGAAAGCTTGTTACAAGACTTTACAACACTTTAGAATAGGGCTTGATAAGTGATAAAAAGGTGATTTTTAGGTGAATTATAATAAGAAGAGTCTATAAAAGTGTAGAAATGTGCTACAACACTTCACAACACCTTCACAAGACATCATAATTTAAATGTTAAAGGCCTAATGTGAATGCAGAAGTTATATTACAACATTAAATCAAAGAAAAATAAGTCAAACATCATGAGAGAAAGCCCTCTAAGACCATGAAAATGTTAATGATCCATTTTTCTATGGTACAGAACATAAGAACCCTTTGTGTGTTTTAGGTAAAGAAATGATAGGGGTGTACGAATGGTGGTAATGTGACAAGCTTAGTAATGTGAGTTTTATGTTGTGCATTTTGTTGTGAACCCTTTGTGTAAAGTGATTTGTGGAAGTGTTATGTGACCCCTAGCTCGGGGGTGGATTGGATATCAATCCTATGGTTGGGAGGAGAGCTTGTGGTCATATTGTTGTTTTTTTTACCTCTTCTTTCAGGATGCACATTGAAGATGGGAATCAATGGGAAATCTATATTCAAGATTCCAGAAAATAGAGATGAACCTTGTGAAATTCAAAAAACCTAAGTTCCAAGGGTGGAGTTATGGTAAATGTATTTGTGGTTCAATAGTCCAATTCCTGTAAAGCTTCATCTAGAGGTGTAAATTTAAGGAAAAATTGGAGCATGACATTTGGTATTAGAGCAAGGTTCCAACACTAGGAACTCTGGGGTTACTTGTTTTCTTAGGGTCCTAAATGTGTGTAACATCTTAACTATTGAGTAAAGTTGATTTATTGATGAAGTAATTAAGTGACCTTGTCCTTAGTCTTGCTATAAAATGTTAAAAGTATTATTACTTGTTTAACAAAAAAACTAAAGTATACTCTCTCATCCTTGAATTCAAACATCTTAACAAGGTTGTGTGATTTTTGTCTCCTTGTCCATGTTAGGAGCAAGCTGATTTTATTAGAGGGGTAAGTTCTTTGGATCACTTAAGCTTATGAAAATTTTAGTTGAAGTATCTTTGAAGTTAATTTTGATTATTTATTTCAATGTTCCTCATTACTTGGATTCTTTGTTGAATATAGCTATCCTTGAATTTATGTAATACTAATTATAAAAAGTGATATAAGAAGGAAAGGATTTATATGAAATCTATTTTGGATTTAAAAGAATAAATGGTCCTGTTTATGGGTAATTTCATTCTTGAGATAGTAAATAAAATTACTTATGTTTGTCACTTTAACTTGCTTCATATCAAATATAGAGTCATTTCCTTGAGCAATTATTTAATGATTGTTGCAATAAAGAGGGTCATCATAATTGGATGCTTTCTGAGTTGGGTATTATAATTTTAATACAATTTAGTAAATTCACCATAAG